>BMAV01024766.1:0-144057 GCA_019973955.1 Trichonephila inaurata madagascariensis
GCTTCATCGGCTACGTTCTGCAAGCGAACGCATGTGTTTCAAAGTGTAAGTTATTTTGCTTAAAATTTTTAATTTAGAGAAATTTAAGTTGAACTCATATTCGGAAGAACTTGATTTCACCGAAGCATAATAGGGCCGAATAAAAGAGAAAATAAAAACTATCTCAAGTTTTTATTGTTAAATATTATAAACTCAGGAATAACCAATGATTTATCAGTAAAATATTAAAGAAATTCTTCCTATAAATCCTGCTGAGAAATTATGCGATCTATTTACACTCCGGATGCTTAATGTTTTCAATGGATGAGACCTGGAAAACCAATTCCGCAGAGGATCATTTTAAATTCCTTTGTTCATATCAAGATTCATTATTCAACGCAATTTAAAGCTACATTTTTACAGAGATGCAGCGCGTGCTGATCCACACGCTCTGTAAATTGAGAAAAAATAAAGATGGCTAAGTTAAGCAATTTTAACACACACACAACATATTTATACAATATTACATTTATAAAAGCAATGGTAGCTATTTACAGTATGCGAATTAAGCCTTAATACAAAGTTAGTGGTAAACAAATGGTAGCGTCACACAGTACTAGCTTTCTCCTGTTTGTAACAATTCTACTCTCTTAACATTGAGAGAACCACATGTTAATATAAGTTGAAGTAAAATGATCACATGAATATGCCGATTAAAATAAACTCCGTGAAAAACTATTTGTAAATTCTCTTTGAAAAACATCTACCTTCATCATATGTAAATTCGACTTTAAATTCCTCAAAATATCTTAGATTTTTGAATAAAATCTATTTCTGAGAAGGCTGAGAAATGAAGAGAAAAATATAGTAGTATCCCCCCCTTTTTTTAAATCATAAAGTCTGAGATATTTCGTAATTTTCGATTAAAGAAATATACGAGTGCAGAAATTTTTTTTTAAAGTGTATGAACGCCAAATGAGATTGAAATACAGGAAAAAATTTGGGACTCAAAGCAACTCAAAAACTGAATATCAAAAAACCATAACTGCAGAGTATTTTGCAAGAATCCCCTAAGTCAAGAGTGCTTAGAATCAGATATTATCTTTCTTCGTATGATACTGGGAGAGAAAAGTGAAAATATTTTCATAACGAAATGAATTCAGCTGAAAGGATAATAAATTACAACTAAACTGTAACTTTTCTTAAAGAGTAGTTGACAAATAATCTGCTGGAATTCTCATGGAATTTCTGAGAATCATACTTGAAATAATAACAGACTCACTAGCGTTTGATCTCTTAGATCCAGCTTTCGAGAACTTTGTAAGGTTTCAGTGGAATGGGAGATTAGGTTGAAAAGACTCGAAGAGAATCCTCATTTTATTTCTAGATAAAATTTATTCTCTTTTCGTTCATCTAAATCCTTTAATTTGGAGTTGAACAAAAGGGAAGTTCTCAAGAAGCTCTGATTTCTTGGCTACCATTTAAAATTATGTAATTCCCATAAATTGTTTTAAATGTGTGGAATCAGAAAATAATATATATGTTTTTTTAAAATTTCATAAAACACCCTTCGTTAGTTGGATGATTGATTTTTTTGCAAGGCAAAAAATTATTTATGCCTTACAAAGATTCAAAAACTTTACTTGTACATAATCGACACACACATTAGCTGTATCAACGTTACAAGATTTTTTAATGGATGATTGCTGTGACTTTTTTTATTTCGTAAAGAAATGTTATTCAAATTTATTTTTCATTCTTCTAGAAGTATATGATTATTTCGAAGGGAGCTAGATACCATGTGCAGGCCTAATCTAAATGATTTCAAATGTAGATAGAAAACAAAATCAGTGGCTTTTGTCCGAATTTTTTTTCGAATTTGTTCATTAGTTTTACAGATAACTGAGGAAAAGTTTAAGAAGAATTTTACTGTAAACATTGTTTCTTTTTCACATTTCTTAACACTTCGGGATGAATGGATGGATGATTTTTAAGACTTCTAAAGCGATATCCATAATTTTCACTAATTCCTATCATAAGGTTGGATTCAGAAAATTTCTTGAACTATTGGGGGATTTTATGAACGAAATTTTGAATTTAAGAATTTCATATGGCAGGAAGAATCTAAATACATGTAACCATGTTTGAGTGTTACAATTTCTATTTTTCAAAACTGTATTTGTGTGTGTGATTACTTATATTTTTCATATTTAGAACACCTTTAAATAATTTTAATGTATCTGAATTGTAAGAAACTTATACACCATTGATTAAAATTAACTTTGAAATGTATCGAATAGAATATTTTTTATCGTCAAATAGACACACATTTAACATTAAGAGAATTAATTTCTGAATTTGCAAACATCGGAAAAATGCTAACACAAAATGCTATGAAATTTTTAAATTAAACTAATTTTAAAAGGCAAAAATAGATGTAAGAAAGAAATGAGTTGAGGCAATGAGAAATTTTCTTCTATAAAATAACTAATTATTCTAATAAAGCAACCATTTCCACACCAAACTTTAGCACCATTTTGGAGCTGTTTAAATTGAAACAATTTTTTTTACGTATGCTGATAATTGCAAAAGTACTTAAGGGACAATTTTTAAAGACGCTGTCGCAACCCTGAGGTTGCTGGCGAAGTTTCGGACACCGAATAAGCAGTATTTATTAAAAAAACAATATATTTATTGTTCTTTCAATTTAATATCAAGAAATATCTTAAACTGAAGGAGCATCAGTTTATTCAATATCCTAAATTTCTGACAAATAATTGCTTCTTATCTGTTTATGATGCGATGAAACTGCACTAGACAAATGTAACTCGGTATAACTGGATACTCCAGACTTGAGATTCGCTTCAAGAACTCCAAGGATTTCAGACAGTAATTTTGCTAAGCTAACTTTAATAGCAGCCTAACGACTAACTCCTACACTCACTATGCTGGAGTTCAAATAGCACTAAAAAACATACAGCACAATTTATCCACGGGAAGCCATTTTGTAAACATACAACTGTTAAGCAATACTTTTCCTCAGAGGATTAGTGACAGACGCAAATAGGATCCGTCACAACTCTGATTGAAAATTGTGTAAGGCATTAAATTACGTTTACTTAATTTGGATATTCATTGTACATTACATATTTTAGTTCATTTGGAAAAATGTTTTTTAATATTTTTTGGTTTAATACTTATTTGTTATCTTGCAACTGAAATGACTTTCTTTTTTTAGCCGGGAATCCGGATTTGTGCAAGAAATATGTAGGTTGTGCCGATGACTTGCCAAAACCGGTAATTTCTTTATTACAATATTTCCATCCATTAGTTTTCTAACATGAGTTCTTAAAGTATATTGCTATTTGAGTCAAAATAGATAAATTGAATCTTAGAAACCCTCTTTAAAAATCATTTACTATGAAAGTGTAAAATGTTCAGCAGCAAATTTCACATTTCTATTAAGAAATTATTTCTTTTAAAAAATTAACATGCTGGCACTTTGGACTTGAAATCATTCCTTTACTTATTTTGTTGCTTAATATTATTTCAATTACATGCTTATTTTATTCTTAGAACAATAACACATCTTAGTTTTATCATGTTTTGGTTTTGATATTGAAGCACAGCTCTTTCCTCAATCTATTTCCCACCACTGTGCCCCACGTAACCCCTCCCCTGATTATGTTCGAATACTAACATGTGCATGCACTGATACTGTAAAAAACCATAATAAACGAGCATTCTTATTTTAACCAGTACTACAAAATGGTGTGCATTGGTAATTATACACATTTAACTACATTTTTAATATAAAATGTATGCAAATATGGCACTAGTCACTTTGAGAAAGTACAGAACTTATTGAAAACAAAAGCGTGATGATAAAAATAGAGAAGAGTATTTCCAAACTCTTATTGAATATCACTGCAGTACTACAGCTAAATTAAAGATGGTACATTCTACACAAATAATATAGAACAAATGCGTAATCTGTTACTAAATATAATTGAAAAATAAACTAACTCAAAAATTTTATTTTAGGTAAAATTGAATTCAACATATAAAATTACTTAGAAAGGATACTTCACACATTCACATTTTCAGCAACTCCTAACAAAAAGTCATGATGTCATCAAAATAAAATAAAATAACGTATTGTGAGAACTTTTTACACTAAATGTGAAACTACATTCATCTTCAGTTCAGTGTCATAAATTTTATTTATTTTTGTGTGTGTATCCCTGAGATTACTTCACGTATCCCGGGCGGTAAACGTGCCCTAGATTAAGAAATGTTATTTTAGCCGAATAAAATATAACGTATTTTTATATTCGTACATATTATGCTGCTTCTGGATACATTTGAAAGAGTTACGAAACTTGATTGTCGGAAATAAAGAAAAGCAAAATTTTTATTTACTTTGTAACAAAATTATTTCATTCATTAAACGTATTTTACTATTTTTATATGATCTTTCTTATATGTTTAACGTTATATATATATATGGCTTTTATTTTTTTATAAAAGTGTTCCAAGACAGTTTTCTTCCGAATATAGTGTTGTACCTTATCGCAATTACTCTTTTGCAGGTGAAGGACGTGTTCAATAACTGTAAAAATTCCGTCTACCCCGATGGATTTGGAAGTTGCAGCGACGGAGACACTCTGTTGAAATCAGAAGACGACAAGACACAAGTAAGACAAACACCACGTAGAATATATCTATCCAAAACTATAAGTTTCATCTTTCTTTTAATCCTTCCAGTTATAAATATAGAGATCAAAAGGCTCATTTTGTTAAAAAAAAGTTTTATTCTTTTAAGAAATTTAAAATTTTGGAAACAATAGAATTAGGCTTTCGATTTTTTTCCCGAACAAAAGTTATTAATTTAATTTATTTCAATAAGTAATTTCGTTTGAAAACTTTTAGCTGGGAAATTTAAAACAAGCTCAACTTTCCTGCAAAAAAGGTTGATTTGATCTGCTTCCATTTTCGAAAGCAGATTTACTGATTAATTGGAAAATCTTTTTTCAGAGAAAGTTGTAGGAACATTTCTGATCCTATATTCAAAGCCATGAATACAGGAACAGAAGCAGCGACTTCGAATGAGATTTTATTGAGATTTAGTTTGAGTGGACATATTGATGAATTTGTGCATTTGTTTGTATTTTTTATTCCTCGATCTTTTTCAGTAATTTTGTGTCTTTCATTTCAGTTTGAAGAGTGCTTTATTAAGAAATTACCCCAGGTGAGTTCAATCGAAATTTTAATTTTAAATGAAACTAAAGTTAAACTTACTACCAAAAAAAATATTTAAAAAATCATTTGAACTTTTTCTACAGTATACTTATTTCGTAAAGACTACACGATAACCATTAAGATGTGACTAAAAGTTCTCCCGGATATATGTATTATCATCTTATCAACTGTACCGTTAGTTATTTGCGCATGGCTTCTATGTAAATATAGAATTTTTTTTATCCATCCAGATGATTCAAAAAAGTGTCAAACAAGTAGTTTCAGAAAATAAAAGTTAGATACATTATAGATTCTCAGACACATATAGATCACCTTTTAAGTAATCAAACTTTGTACGAAATTTCATCTTGTATGCAATAAGCCTTTCAGATAACTGAAAAGGTGTATAAAAATACTCGTATATTAAGATTCGGATATTTATGATAAGCAATTCTTTAAGTGTATACATTAAATATGTCTATGTAAAACAACATAAACCTTCTCAAAGAAGTTTCAAAACTATTTTTATGTCGAAATATCCGCTTTTTAGGAAGTGACGACGTTAGATGTAAAAGCACTTTTAACTGGTGTCATTACATCTATACAAACCTCCCCACACAAAACTATCTTAACAAAAAGAGCAAATACTACCAAGACAGCAATCTTGTAGGAAAGTGAAATAAGAGCAACACGGGATAGCATAAAAAAGCACCACAAATAAAAAGTGTGAATGAACGTATAAAACTTATTTTTTAAAACTAATGCCATTTTTTTACATTCTCGCAAGGGGTAGCTATGGAAATTTTGTTCAAAACTATATCTGGCAGCATGTTCGTTTCGAACACTTCTGTTTTCATAGTATATCTAGATTCTTTAATAAGAGTGATGTATTATTTCATTTCGTAAAATTTATTTCATAATATATTTTTTTAAAAGTACCCCCCAAGATGAGGAATTCACTTACGGGATAAAAAAAGATTTTTTTTTAAAAACCCTTTTTCGAGATTACCTCATCAAAAATTCTTTTGAAAAAAAAAGGAAAATTCAGCAATCTCTGTTAGCAAGATGGGATTAAAAAATTTTTTTGATAAATCCACTATATATTCAAAAAGTAAATTTTGATCTTTAAAATTTTAAATTTGCATTCCTATAAAATTTTTTAATTAAAAAATTCATTTCTTTGGGAATGTCTTTTTTTAAAAGAAATATACCAAATACAAAATTTGATTTTACATTTATAGTAATTTTTATTTTCATTAGTACAAATCTTTGGATTCAAGTGAAGACAAGGCACAAGAAAAGTTTATGGTACAGTATTCACATGATTATTTATTAATTCCTTTTTAATTTATTATTTTTTCTTTTTAATTTTCTAATTAGAAACTATTGCATAAAGCGTAAACTTAAATCCTTCAACTTTCACCTTAGAATAATATAATATAACGCAATAAGAGATTTTTTTTTAAAAAAAATATTTATCTTAAAAGCTCTTTCAAATTTTCACAGATAAGAGAAATTTGCTTAGGAGACACAGAACGATTCAATTGACCAAAATTGGTCAAAACATCAAATTCAATTTTTTTTAAGCCTAAATTATTCTTTATATACTTTTCTATAACCTCTCAAAATTTGAATGCTCTAAACTTAAAAAACGCAGAATTATGATAGCTTTCACTTTCGTTTTTTCTCACATCTCTATGGCAAATCAAAACTTTAAACTGACTTATCTCAGACAGATAAAATAATTAGTTTGTCTTCATTTAAAATGCTAAGACTTTTTTCTATTGTGCCTAATGCTTTGAAATTTTTTTACCTATTGCTAATAGTACATGTAACAAAAGTTGGAACGCATTTTTGAATCAAAACAATATTTATTTTTTTAAAAATAATTAAACTCAGAATTTATAAATTTTTTAAGGAATTTCAATAAACATTCATAAAAAGAAATATTGTATGAATACCAATCACATTAACGCGAAATCCATACCAACTTTTACTATACATAGTTTGACGTACTTGTAAATCGAATTTCATGCATGCCCGTAAATTTTTGTAGGAGGAATAGCATTTTAATATCACTTCACAAATTTTAAGATTTTTCCTTAAAAAATTACATGGCTAGCTTTTTATAAAATTTTGAGCACAAAATATACTTAACATAATATACATACATAGGAGGCAACCAAAAAAATTTGAAAAATCCTTAAATTAAAAATTTTTGCGTAAATCGTACCATGTCCTCTTAATTTCGTTTTTGTTCTTCGATACTTATTTATTTGATATGGTTGAAAATTGAACGAATTAAATATATTTGTTATATGAATATTTTTAAATCGAGCTGATTTTTTCCCTCTCGTATATATCGTAATTTTGCTTAGTGATAATGTAATGGTTAATTGATCGTGGTAAATCTATGTTAGATTATAAAAAGCTTTTTGAGATAATTAGAATACCAGAGAGGAACAATGAAAGGACCAAACCAGGTTAGGATATTCAGGTTACTCGAAGAGCAAAGCCTTCACGCGTGTTTAGGTGGGAGGAAATTCATTTAAGCTTTCAAGTGATGCGTGTTTAAAACGCGTTTAAAACGGAGTTGAATTATGTTTCGCCATTTAATTGGAAAAAATTAATTATTGTTCAGAAATCAATTTGCTTCACCTAGAATGCGAAGTGACAAATGAGTTTGAACGAGATCTCATGATCGGGTTTATTTTTAAGTAATAAAATCAATACTTGCACGGGGAATAATACTCCAACAGTAAATGTGTATAGAAGAGGCAGTACATGGAGATAGATATAAGAAACCTTGCTAACGGGCCGCACTGTACGACATAACCTCGAAACAACTAACATCTCCCCCCCGCATGGGGGGACCCCTTTCTTGTCGACACACGTTCAAGTTTTTCTTAATCTAAACCCCGGGCTCGGCTGACCACTGGATATCAACAAAGAATTATCCACGCAGACGCTACAACCGAACCCTCTAGGTATAAGGACCCAGGGGCAGCTGTGGTAAGCCGTTTGAAAAATTTCACCCCAGATTTTCCCCCAGCTACACTCTGTTTTGGGGTGCCCCTTTCCTTTAAGATTTTTATTCGGGGTAGTCCTGAAAGGACCCTTGGGGTTGGGGTCTGGGCCCGGTGTCGGTATCCTTTGACACGTGATCCAGATTTCCCCGACTACTATTCTCGTAACCTCTAAATCATTGAACAATTAAAACCCTCTTTTGTTCTGCATGCATTTTCTCTTAATTTTATTGGAAAATTGTGCATTTTATTTGTTTATTATTCTGATAGTTCATACCCACACATTTAATGTAATGACCACTAAAGAAGAAATTTTGATGATCGTGGTTTTTTCTTCATTTTTTCATGTTGTATGTATGTGTCATGTATCACGCGTCTAGAGCACAAAGAGTTTTTCAAACTGAACATCAGTCCTTATTTAAGAATTCTGAAGAGAAATGAGAAGTTGCTAAAAATACTATTACTCGATAGAAGAAAAATAAAATTTAATTTCTTTGTCATATATATAATATTGCAAACTAAAACTAAAGAGACCAAATGTAGTTACGTAATTGCTCCTTGTGTAGTAGACAAAGGTAAACCTTTCACACACAGGGAATATATAAAGGTTGTCGAATTACTGTTTTCTCTGAATAAGCAAACTTACAAACAATGTTAATCCAAATTCAAGAAGTACCTCCTTCCACGCGAACTACTGAAAAACTAACTGAAATGGCAGAAAATGTAAAAGGAAAAAAAACAACCAGAATTCTGGTCTGCAAGAACTATTGCATTTATTGTTACTCTTGATGAGAGTATCAGTGTGAATGACATTGCTCGCCTTTGCACGATATTCTGATAAAGATATTAATCCACAAATTTATGAAAAAAAGTCACAAATTATTGCAATATAAAGTAGAGTGATGCAGGACATAAACCGTTTAAAATTTTTTATTTAACTATATTGAAGAAATACCAATATTTACAATATTAATTTCTTATTTTAATACATATTTTCAAAAGATACATAATATACAATATATATAAATGAAGTGCTTACATTTTTTCATTTATATCGAAGAAATAGTTATATTTTATGTTGTTTAGTTTTGTGTTAGATAATATCTTTAAAGATGCATAAAAAAGGATGCATCTCTATAAATGTATTTTTTTTAATCTCTCTCTTTCTCTTAACACTGAATTCATTGCAACTGGAATCGAATTGTTCTTTATCTTTCCTAACGTGCGTCTACCTGAATCCTATTGGTAGTTTGGTTTGGCACACGAAAGTTACAAGGGTACTGATCCCTTGTTTAGAGTGTTATTAGACTATCATGGGGGATTAAAATCACTCCTAATTATGGAATAACTCAAGAGTGAGCATCGGGGGAAAAAGGAGCTTGAAGTCCTATCGCTCACTCAAGGCATCCCTGGAGCCATATTTCAGACAGAAAATGGACCTTGACATGTTGCCATGGAATATACAAGCATTCTCAAGTGCAATTCATGTTCCGCTTTATTTATGACCTGCACATTTCATACATACGCCAACCACTGTGTCGAAGATTCTATGAATGGGCGAATCGATTGCATTGGTTCTCAAGAGAGTTTTTCTTTAACAGATTTATAGAGTTGAAAACTTTCAAAGCTTGCGAATATATGCATCAAGTTTAACATACATTAAATTTTTAACAAAAATGTTTACTCTTTTTTTTTTTTTAGAAATGCATCTACAAGAACGGAAACAAATGCTTGAAATCTTAAGAGACGGCGAATTAAACTTTCCCATTGAAGGCAACCAGATGAAGACATTCCTAATGTAAATTTTGCTGCTAAATGTTAAATCTAGAAAAATAAAATTTTTATTTCTGTAATGTAGAGCTTTTTTTTATTATTATTTTAAAACCATGGCACATAATAGATTGAAATAGTTAAAATACGACTGAATTTGTAATTTGTAGCTTTAAGCGGCAAGCAGAACATTTTAAATACAAAATATTTTTAAATTTACCATTTTTTTACCTTTTAAATAAAATGCAAACTAAAATAAGAAATTTATAGATTAAGTGTAATAACAAAGAATAAAAAAAATACATGTGCTTATAATTAGAATTTGATATAATGAACATTAAGTGTGAACAGTATTTTACATATTAAATACTGCATATTAGCATTAACACAGAGTCGTCGAAAAACTATACCACCCTTGAAAAAACTTCTGCAATTCTATCATTTCTAACTTCGCAGAAGGGAAAGAAGTTGTGATAAATACTAAATTGAGATTTAAGTTAACTATCATAGAATAGATTTTTTCCTTAAAGCATCTGATTTCTTATTTAAAAATAGATTTAATTTTAATGTCTCAAATTCTCATGCAAAGTTTCAAAACGTTACAGAGACTTTAAAGGAGGTCATGTTTAAATTGTTGGTTTTGGCACCGAACAATTGAAAATAGTATTCCTGTACTAAAATATAGAAGCTAAAGATAGACTCGAGTTAATAAAAAATTTCTTTGTAACATACCAAAAACTTTTACATCTTTCAATTCCTCATATCACCTAAATCACGCACAAACCCATGTCACATGGTATATACCAGGGATGGCGAACCAGTGGCACGAGTGCCCTCAATGGCACGTGACACAATATTTTGAGCACGCCAGTGATTCAAATGGTCTGCATTTTATTTAAAAATAACAAAGTTCACTAAAAAGTATTACAAACAAACGCGAGTCATTGGTCGCAGTGCGGTGGGGAGCGCACTCGTTTGCCCTTCGTTACGTGGTGGACTACAGTTGCTTAGGATGTAAAGTTTGTCCATTTCGGTGACACTACTGTATTTTAAAGTTGATTTGTGTTGTATTTACCATATTTAAGATTTAACATGGCTAGTTCAGCAAAAGAGATAGTGTAACAGAGAATTTCAAATTGGTGAATCTAGAAATATGGTATTATTAGTAAAGGGGGGCAACAAAACGGTGTGTGTTTTATGTTCTGGAATAGCGGTATGCAGAATATCGTCTGTAAAATGGCATTTTGAAACAAATCATAAATCCTCTCGTCAAAAAAGTGAACCACAGTAAAAATAATTAATTGCTTAAAAACTGATTGGCAGATGACTCGAATTGAGCATGCATTCTGCTAAAAGTATAGCATCCTACAATCCTAATATAAGTTATTTGTGACATCCAATCTTCAACAACAGAGTTCACACTAATGTTACTTTAATTTGAATTACACGTACAAAAGGTATTTTTTCGTAGTAAATAAAGAGTTTGGTGTGTTCTTAGTATTAGTCTTTTCTATTTTTCCAATATATATATATATAATCACAAGTTAAACTTATTTGACGGCACGTTTTCACCTCATTGAACACTTCCTTAGAAAAAAAAATGGCACGTCGATCGATAAAGGTTCGCCACCCCTGGTATATACTAATTGCTTTTCCCCTTTAAAACGACACATCTGCTGATTTTCCATTTTGTTTGTTTCCATTGTTTCATGTATAAAATAGTGAATATATATGCGAGCTTAATTTTTTATAATACATCACAACTGATAGTTTTATTTTAAAAAATGATTTAATTGGGAAGAAGCTTAAAAATATAAGAAAATGCTGCAATGTTTTTATTAGATGTGGTAGTATTTTCTTTTTAAATCTTTTTTTTTATGAAGAAATGTGTGTATGTGTGTGTGTGTGAAAAGAAATCTTTATGCTTTTCCCACATAGAAATTTTTTCATAGTTACATATTTTTAATCCAATAATCAAACATCCAGGAATAAGTAGTCATTTCAATATCTAATATAGAAAGACTTTTTTTATTCATAATTTAATAAAAATAGATGTAAATTATTATTTTTTGGAAAACTAAGCAGTATTGTTTTCTATTATTCATTAGAAAATTATTTCTTTTATAATAAAACTGTACATTGATATTTTTTTTGATAAAACTAGATTTGTTTTGTAAGTTATTAATCGAAATTTGAGAGATCCTATCTCTGGAGAAAAAAACGGGGAGGAGGGGGAGGGGAAATTTATTCTCAAAAAATCTATGCAATGCCGGGATTAGTGGAGGGAAAAGAAACCTCTCTTTTATGGAAGAGAAGGGAATGAAATGTAGGGAAATGAATTTTAATGACATAAATAAAGACTCCCCCCCTTCCTCCTCCTTTCTGAACTTGTTCTTGGATAAACCAAGAAAAGTTTTGCAAAGGTATTTGAAACAATCTCTGTATTCTGAAATAGCCTTGGCAAACTGTTTATTACATCAACCGTAAAATCTGACATATAACGCGCACCTATACTTTTTCAAGCTGGATTCTTTAATTTTTAGGTATATTCGCCTTATAAAGCGCACCTCTTTTTTAAGAAAGAACCTGAAATGTATGTGTGAAATAATCTTATGTATTGAAGTCATTTATTCGAGGTATTATCTCAGATTTTTGAAAAAATAGCATTCTTCTGTAATTACAACCATTTAATTTCATCAGGTTTGTCATTTCATTTACAAAAACAGTATTCCGATCTATGTAGAAGTCTAATTCTTTTTATGTTCATCTCTTTTTTTTTTATTTTTGAAGTTATCATTTTCATACCCAGCGTATAACGTGCACCCATAAGTTTCGATCCTATTTTTTGTGTTCTAAGTGTGCGTTATACGCCGGATTTTACGATAATTTTGTATGCAGAGAAGTTAACAGTACATTGTTCGGCTCAATTAAGCTTTTCAGAATCATATTCTTGGTGTTTGGATTAAGATTTTCTTTTCAGCCATTCTGTTTTGATCTAGTGTTGAGTATTATCATGGCTGCCCCACTATTCACAAATGAAACATGGGGACTTTTTATATTTGCCTTGTTGACCAAGAAGCATGAATATAACTTTCAAATTATCACAAACGCCCCAACCATGGTTGGCATATTTTATTTTGTTGAGGACGAGAGTCAGGTTTTCATAGATTTCCTTTATATGCACCAAATATTCAACTGGTACAAATGCACACTAGCCTCCATGATGGAGGAAGGCAGAGCCTTTTCTTTTCGATGAATCTATAAGCTACCTCCATTTATTTTTATCGCAGATGATAGTATAGTTGTTCTTCAACGTAAGATCATCTGAACACTAAGAAAGATTCTCGTCTTTCTCGAAGTACACTTAATAAACTCTTTTTCTCGATTTCTCTACAAATAAAAAGAGATTCCTTTCGCCAATAAGTTTTTTTTTTTCTTTTCATCTGGAGTTCAATAATTCAACTCCATCTTTCTAAAGGCCCTCTAGTCAGATCATTAATGACACCTGATAAAAAAAAAGTCAGAGGGGAATCGGCTCCTGCGAGCTTATATTCGGCATTGAAGTTCAGCTTTGAAGTTGCGACGAAACTATTGATAAAGAGAGATTGCGATGGAAGGTGTTACAGAGTTTATGTTTAAACTAGTAGAATGAAGGTCAGCCGATTGGAAGAAAGAAATTGAAAGTCGAAATTTTTTTTGATAAATACTCATAAAAATCTAATTAAAATACTGAATTTTTTAAAAAAGTGATGGGATAGAAATTTTTTATTTTTATTTTCGAAATCGGAACCAAAAATACATTAAGTTGAACCATTACTTCCCTTGTGTAATTGAATCACTTATTATGATCTGGAAGAAGTAGTGTCGAATAAAAATATGCTACAAAAGCAGCTCTTAAGAATATCAGTGGAGGATTACAAGAAGGCTAGAACACATAAAAAGACTTATCGGCTTAAAAAAGGCTATTTTAGTAATACCTGCTTAGTGACTCCTGAGAAGATGTAACGAGAATAGAGCTTCCTTTCGTGAAATGGGTATTAGTTGAAAAGTTTTTAAACCTTGCATGTAGAAGTTAACACAAAATAATTTTAAACGACTTGAAGAAAGCTCTTTACCGATGGAATGTGTGTTTGCTGTAACTCTTTCGTGGACCCTATTTATTTCTCTTTTGAATTTCTCACAGATTTTTATGTTTTATTAACAATTAAACAATAATACTTAATCAAATATATTTTATTTTGCCAAATTTTATGCATACATTTAAATTTAAGGAGTGGGAAGAATATTCCCAAGGAACCTTTTACCGCCATAAAGAAAATTAAATTTAATGATAATTATTTGCCATGAAAAGACGAGAAGCACGTTGCAATGCATAACGGGACATCACATGAAGCAGGTCCTCTTTTTTTTTGTCCCTTTCTGCTACATATCCTACATCGTCTATACGGCCACGGTAGCCTAGTGGTCAAAGTAACGGACTCGTGGCCGGCGTGTCATGAGTTTGAGCCTAGTACTGCTGAAAACCCGCAGTGTAGGGAAGTGCACGTTAAATCTGTCGAGAGCTCAAACGTCCTCCCGTCGGTGTGGTAATTAGGATGGGGGTGACAGCTCAGGTATTGTCCTCGTCACTGGACTACAGTTCAAAATTACGAGGTCCATCCAGTGTTTCCAGAACGTGCGAATTTTGTTACTTTTTAAAACTTTCCGCTACTTTTTTTATCCTATTGCTACTTCGCGAATTTTATGCTGCTTCACTTGTGAAGATCCCGCTACTTTGTGCTACTTTCAATCATATATATAAGTATTAGAACAAATTTCGAAAAAATAATAATAAAAAAATAGCGACCTTAGTCTCTAAAGAAAACATGAAGTTGCAGTATGTTTTACCACTCCGAAACGACACGAAACGCTGTAATTTCTCCCCCCTCGCCACCGCCAAGTATCAGAGCCTATCTATGTGGGACTCTCCCATTTTGCCACTCTTTTTCCACTGCAAGTGGTAGAAAAAAGTGGGATTCTTTCTAATCCCGATAGAAGCATGAAAATGAAACAAGTAATATTCTTAAAAAATAGGCTTGGGGAGAAAGTCTACATAAATATTAAACTGGAAAAGTAATTTTGAAAGGACAAATTCTTATAGAACTAAGTATATTGTATAATTATCATCAATGGTACTGCATTGAATTAAAGAATAAAAATCTATTTTTGTAATTAACTAACATTGCATCACTGAACTTATAAAAATTGCCCACAATGACAAAAGTAAGCACTCGTCATCTAGAGAGATTATGTGATAAAAATCTGATTAAATCCCTTTTGAAAGGTTTTTACCTAGATTCAGTGGCTCGGACTATCTCGCATTGCGGGTGACCCAGGGATTCTAGGGGACTCGAAGTCAGACTGACGCCAAGTACATATTATGGCTTGGAGTTCTAAAATTGACTTTGCAAAGGGCCCTAATATTCTCCGTTGCGCCACTACCTGAATTCCTCTCTTTCCAATCAACTACTTCTCTTACTACCCCTTTACTTAAATTAACACAAGGATATAATTAAATATTGTCGAATTACAGCTGCCAATTTTAGCAGAATTTGAGTGGATTAATTTGCTGTTTCAAAGTGATCATGTTGAGCATTGCAAATTACTGAATGCAGTTTTGAATCTATTTTTAAGATGTTTAGCTACACTCACTTCCAAAAGTTAAGCACGAAGATGTAAAATGCAAAAAAATCAACAAATACTGCTTTGATTGATACAACATTTGGCAGTAAAGTAGCATATATATTAATACATAATACAAAATCAATAATTATATGCAGAAATGAAAACAATATTAAATTTTTGTAAGTTATCAGATAATGTCATTTTGGAGACTTAAACAGAATTATGTAGAAAGTGAAAATAAACAGCATACGATGAAAAAAAAGGACATTAATAGGGTATGTGATCCCCCTCATCTGTATGCAAAGTTGGCACCTTCTGACCATGCTTTCAATTAGGTGGTCAATCACCGCAGAATTAAGCAATCGCCAATCTTCTTGTAAGGCAGTTTCCAGCTCAATAAGGCTGCAGGTGGGAAACGTAAAGATACAGCACGGCCGAGAGCATCCCAAAGATTTTCAATAGGATTAAGGTCGGGCGAATGTGCTGACCACGCCATACGCACAATCCCTTCACTCTCCAGGTAATCATCCATGATGTCAGCTCTATGGGGACGTGCGTCATCGTCCTTTAAAAGAAAAGTAGGGTCAACTGCTGCAGCGTACAATCTCACAATGGGTTCTAGGACTTCATCCCGATACCGGACAGCCGTCACAGAACATCGTTTAAAGATGTGCAGGTCGGTGCGGTAGCCTTATGAAATCCCTGCCCACACCATAATGCTTCCGCCTCGGAATGCGTGATGTTCGGGGATGTTTTGGGGCTGATTGCGTGTTCCTTATTTGCGCCATATTTTTATATGCTTGTCATCTGGCTCCAGAGCAAATCTTGACTCATCAGTAAATATGACATTGCCCCAGTCAGACACAGTCCAATTGCCATGTTCCCGGCACCACTTTAATCGTGCCCCTCTTGATTGGACGGATAGAGGAACACAAACTCGACGTACCCGGGATAGAGATATAGCCTAGATAGCTGCAGATATAGCCTTACCAATGGACGCTGTAACCATAGATGTCACACGTGTGGAGGTCGCTCTGAGATTACGCTTGGCTACAATAGCAATATATCGATCTTCCGCGGGGGTTGTAACCCTTGGGAGACCGCTTACGGGCCTTCGGACAACTGTCTGTGTGGGTTGGAATTGTTTCCATAAACGTGAAATTACATGTGATCGAGTGTCCTGCTTCAATCCGCCCCACAGCACGCCTGCGCTCAGAATCTTCCATTCGTATTCTGAAAATCATAGAAACACGTATGTCTTGAAAACAAATTGTATGAAAGTTTTAAACACCTTCTATCAGCACTTACAATCAACTTCTGTAACCTTTCATAAAGCTGGCTTCTTATAAGACTGCTTCTTTTGCATATTTCTTGACATGAAAGCACGATTGTCTGTTACCTAACATATTTGCATACTTCCATCTACCTCTGCAGCGAATTGCATCCTCTTCAATTCTGATTGGCTTCCGGAAATTAGCATTTTCCTCTCTGTGTTTAACTTTTGGAAGTGAGTGTATATTTGTTTTAAAGCCTTACAACCTACCAATAAGTAATGCCACTGTAGAAAGGGTATTTTCCAGAGTGACGTTAAAAAAGACAAAATTAAGGAATCGAATGCGCCTTGAACTGTTTGAGTCATTCTCAGAATCAAAATCACTTTGGAAGAATGAGGGACCTGCGGCGTTGATTTCATTCCATCGCTGGAAATGCTTCAATACAATTCAGAAATTTCTAAAAAAGATGCCGCGGCGGTATTGCCGGGACGATAATATTATAATACAGGCAGTAAAATTAGCTTCTTGGTGAAGGCGGTGTTGAAATGAGTTGGAAAAGTGCTGGTGGAACAGATGCTGGTAATGCTATTGGAAGTGCCGGGGCGCAGATGTTGGTGAAGCTATTGGAATTGAACAAACTGTTGGAGTTAGATCATGTCTCTGCGTTGGTGTCGCTCTTCTTCTGTTCTCCCGATTCCAGGTTCTCTTTTGAGGTGAAATACGTCCCGCCCACAAAAGTGACACGTGATGTGTAGTCACTTCTGTTTAGATGTATTTGGTGGAACCATTCTTCTATTGGTTCAAGTCCCTTTCGCACGGTGTACTTTGAAACCGGCGGCTGGAGTGGGAACTGCATCGGCATATTGCTGTCGGCTAGATCAAGGGAGGTCAGAGGTTGACTTCCCTTAGGACATCAGCTCCGGGGTGTCCACCCTGGGACACTTTCTCACGAGAAGCCACTTGACCGTTGAAACGTCACTCGTTTTAAACGGGAAATTGGACTTTGGTGAATACCGCCGCAAAGACAAAGCAGATCAAGATATTTAGCAGGAAGAATTTTAATGTATTTTAAATGAATTACATAATTTAAGCATTTTAACGTAATCTTACAAAATTAAAAAAATTATATTTATGAATTTCAAGAGAAAATTGATTCGCTACTTTTTGCTACTTTTTTCCCCTCTTCATGCTACTTTGCTGCATAAGTTTCTGGAAACTCTGGGTCCATCGCCAAAATCCCTTGAGTAGCTGAACAGTGCGACATAAATATGCACTCACTCACTTGTCTATAGATAGAAACCATCTTTGGCATATGATTTTCCATACTGGCAAAGCGCACATCACCCGGAACTATACACTTCTTTGCTTGAAAGCTATTAAAACGTGTCCTTGCCTTTTTCTTGCAGAACTTCGTCTATTAGTTAACGAGCTAATGCTCTACGTCTTCCTTAAAAATAAGCGGTACCCTTTGTAACTGCCTATCGAAATAAATGTTCTAATTTTTCAAATATACAAATTGTACACGGCTTTTACTTTTGATGCAATAGCATTTCTACATTTCACTGTTAGGCCTAATATTTGTTATTTGAATTAGGCAGTTACTCGCACAAAATGTGCAAAAATGTATAAAAAATAAGTAACTATAGTTACAATAAAAACAATATTCTCTTTATATTTTATCGAAATGTATTATTTATAAACTAATTATTCTACTTTTTCAAATAGTACACAAATTACATTTGGCTTTTATATGATACAATAGCACTTTCACTTTTAAACCATTATTTATCATACAATATTAGATACCTACTGCAAAAAATATAGCAAAATTTTCGAAATAAGAAAGTGTTGTTACAATAAAAATAGTATTTTACTCACATATGTAGTAGAATCGTTGAGGAATACAAATGCCACATCGAAGCAGGTGTCATAGGAAAACAAATTTCAAACGACGTTTTCAAACTTTCAAAACAGAATCCATTCAATCGATCGAACAACAGATGGCAGAGCAAAACTGAATTAGTCTTCTCCTCAGTATAATAGCTAGGTCAATATGTTATAATGGGTTTCGCGCTTTCCCCAGATGTATGATCATGTAGATGGGAAGTAATCTTCCCAAGGACCACGAAAGAGTAAAGATTCGATGTAAAGATACTGGCCCTGATTTGATGAGTGAACTTACTCAGCAAGACTAATGATCCTTCTTCTGAGTTTCCCCTGCCTTCTATTCTTAATTCTTGTAATCTAAAATTCGTAGCAGCCTAATGACCATCGATCTATCCTTCCTTCGCTAGAGTTTAAACAGCAACTCTCACTAACATAAATCACAGTTCTTCCACGGGAAGCGATTTCATAAACATCCAACAATTAACAAGTATTTTTCCCTTGAGGGTTAGTTGAAGGCGTGGATAGAACCTGTTACATTTTTAAATGGA
The DNA here is from genome assembly GCA_019973955.1 of Trichonephila inaurata madagascariensis. NCBI lineage: Eukaryota > Metazoa > Arthropoda > Arachnida > Araneae > Nephilidae > Trichonephila > Trichonephila inaurata. The sequence goes on from BMAV01024766.1 coordinate 19,390, forward strand.
TCTCAAACGGAGAGGGAGAATCAGAGGATGCGATGAAAAGTTGTTAGATATAAGTTAAATTTTAAAGGACTTATTTTGTATATATCTAAAGCTGTGGGAGGAAACGATGCATGACCAAGACTCTCCATGTTAAATCTAATTTATTATTATCAATTATAGTATTCCACAACAAAGTAATTTATAAAAGGAAGCCCTAGGAGTGATATAAAGAAAGCAACTACCTTAAGTGAATAAGCGCCCGTAATCAGATAAGTTTAGCTTTAATCAATCCTATCCTATTAATTCTGGATCCACTAATTTAGTCTAGTAGCTAAAATCCATACTTTAGTCAAGATGCGTAAATTCTAATTCTTACCATAATAACACTGCACCCAGATGCTCCATTCCCTCTGACCTACGATTAATAAACTCTTAATTTATATACTCTAACTAATTTGCATCTCAGGGTTTCTTCTTGAGAGGGATGTCTGTGAAATAAATGTGAATGCTAGCCGAAAGATTCCCCAAGAGGATTAGTTGTTGAAGGTCGCATAAAGACCCGTCACAACTCCCTCCAAGAAGAAAACGTGATTTATTTTAGGGTCTTAATGACCCGATAGAAATTACGTCGAAAAAGTTGCACTTAAACTAACAAGAATTCTCTAATTCGAAATTAGCATTAACTTCTACATAACAATACACTACATTAAAAAAAACGCTCCAAAATTACTGGCTTAATACTTTATAACACTCACAAAACTTTGGATTAATGGACGTACGAAACATTTTTCACCAGTATATTACATAAACAGACAAAATATTGAACTTGCACACATATGTCAGTTATTTTTAAACATATAAAAACACCATCTGATTTTTCAAACAAAACTCCCACTTCCATCGCGCAGCGCTATTAGTATTATGGTTAATTTCCTATCTACACCGCGTCCCAATACCAGATATATACTAATATAATTATCAATGCTTGAATACATATACAATTATATACAATTTCAAAACATTCATTGTAAACAAATAACACAAGGAATTCTCGCATCGCAGCTAAGTCTCAATAAGTAGTAAACAAATGTAATCAATCGGACGCGTTCAAACAAATCTGGTGTTCTGGCGATGTCAGTTGAAGTGATCTGGATCCTTTACTGTAGCCTCAAACATTTTCCGGATTTTTCAGAAGGGGAAGTCCTGGGGATCGAGACTTTGCGGAAGTGAAGGTCCACAAAGAGGTCCCCTGCGTCCAATATTTTCTCGAGATATATATCATGAAGGTAGTTTCGCCCAGTAATCGAAAAATGTGCTAATGCCCCATAGTGCATGAATTATGTGTTCTGGTGTGCAACAACCGTTACTCTCACCAGCAACTCCGGGAGCATTTGCTGAACATAATGTTTTTACGCCATTGAGACTTTCGAGCATTTATGTATATCCTCACATTCTTTTGGTCACTTCCTTCGTCTTGCGTGGCATCCTTCCGACAGCTAATACTATCAACATTTTCACCGACTAAACGTAGTTTGCGACCCCATGTTCTATGGTGATTTGCCGTTTCCCTGCTTTATGCTACCCCACCAGTGTGTTGCCGAATTTTGGCAACACCCTACACACACACACACACACACACACACACACACACACACACACACACACACACACACACACACACACACACACACACACACACACACACACACACAATATATATATATATGTGTGTGTCATATGTCTATATATGTCAGGTTTGAAAAGTTTAGCTTCAAAATTAAGTAAGTAATAAATGAAAATAGAGTGAACTCTTCACCATCGCGTAAGGATTTGTAGGTAAATAAGCCTATTTAAAGTTGGAGCGAGCGCTGAGAGATGAAGGAGAACGTATATTCGAAAAGGCTTAGCTGGTGATTCCTCGCCAAATTGTTATCTATTGTTCTACTCGGTGGTTTGCCAAAGGGTCGCCATGTTGGATTTTATGTGATTGAAGCAAAATAAAGACGTTATTATAGAGATGATGACCTCCTCATTTTACCAGCAGGCCTGGGACTTGACAAGAGCCACGGATTACGAAAGGGAAACCCACAACATACCATGAAACCAAAGAATGAACTTAAAAATTTTTTTTTCGAACTAGCGACTGCATTGAAAACGATACTACCATGGAGGACGACTTTTTTCCGGCAGAGTCAATAGTCAACATTTTAAAAACAAAAATTTTTTTTCCAGAATTTGAACAAAAAAGTTTAGTTTTTTTAAAAATTTTTTCTTGACTTTTTTGATCAACAATGTTTGGAATATCAAAAGACGAACAATGGAAGAAGCAAAATATTCTAGATATCTCACGGGGTTTCCCTTTAAAATTTTTGGTATGAAAACCCAATTATTTGAAAAGTCTTACCAAGAAAGTAAGGAACTATTCACTACGGTGTTCCATGCGACTAGAAAAGGGGGCTCAAAAATTTACAACCAAAAATTAAACAACACTAAAAATTAAATTTTCCCTTTTCACGGAAAAAATTTCGTTGGGGAAGAAACAAATTATTATGACAGATTCCATCATGGAACATATGGCTTACCCAGCCCCATTCTTTTAAAAATTATTGATTTTTAAAAAAGATTTCACCCCCTGCGAATGGATTTCGACAATGAGCAATTAATTGCAGTAAAACCGGACAATCAAACCGAAATGCGGTAGAAACTGAAAATAATAACCGAGGGAATAATCAAGCATGGGAAAGTAAAAAAGAGGAACTATCCAAAACCCCGATTCCAATCAAAATATCTGGACAACAACATCAATTTCACATGGTGTGATTCAATGGAAGGAAACGTTAAACAGTCAACCTAGGCAATTTATGCAACAGAACCACATAATTTTTCGCCCGCCCAGAAATAATAAAAATGTTCAGAGGAAAGGATGACAACTAATAATTGATTCAATGGTATGTTCTAAGCACTTTTTACTCTGTTAAAGGAAGCAATGTGTCTTAATTCCAATAAATGTACCCTAAACAACAAAATTTTAAGATTTTTAAAAAAATAGTGATGTAAACAAAAATGAAACTTTGGGACTATTCACCCCAAAAGGTATAATTACAGTTTATATGAATTTTGGGAAAGTATATCTAAGAAAATAGATTTTTTTTAATTGATCTAAATTGCCTTATATTTTTTTAGGACTTGAATATTTACATTTTTTTAAAAACGATATTAGTTTTCGTAAAATGTTTTTTCAATTTGTAAAATTTAAGTAACGTCAAATTTGTAAATAAGTTTTCAGTGATTTGGGGAAAACATATCAGGAACATTGAAAACTTTGATAATGATCAAATTATGAACTTTTCCCAATCTAATAATGAAAATAACATTAACGTTGGAAAACAAGATTTAATCAAGTACCAGACACCCCTGAAGCTGATCTGAAAAGATTGCTTAACCCAGCCATGGTTGTTGAGGACACATTGCCAAAACAAAATAGAGAGCAATGGGAAGATTTAACCCAACTTCTAGACAAATTTCAAGGCATATTCTTACAAAATAAGTATGATGTAGGTTGTATCAATTTGTAACCACAAAGAATTCATTTAATATCAGACCTTCCTATAAGTTTACACCCCTATAGAAACAGTCAACAAGAATCTAAGAAAATACAAACACAGATGAAAATTTTTAAAAAGCGGGTTTTTTATTAGACCCTCCCATGATATGCTCCCCCTTTAAACTTTAGCATACAAAACGGATGAAGGAAAAATCAAGATTACATTGATTATAGAAAATTAAATGAAATTACACAAAAAGATTCCACCCCTGTCCCTCTGTGAAACTTTTGTTTGATAATTTAACTCATTCCAAAATTTTTTTCTTACACTGTTTAACAATGGATATTGGCACTTTAAAAATTCATGAAAAGACGCTGGCTGGCTTTCAAACTAATTTTGAACCTATGAATGGTTAAGACTTCCATTTGGCTGCAAAATTCCCAAGGTTTTTCCAAAAAGAACTATAAGAAAAATTTTTAAAAAAATATCAGTTAACTTTTGCTTTAAATTTTTTTGATGATATTATAATTTTCTCACAATCTTAAAGAGCATTTAACTCATTAGATACAATATTTAAATTTGTAAAAACATTAAACTTAAAAATCAAAATGTCAATTTGCACAGGAAAAAAAAATTTTTTAGGTTTGGGAAATAACACACGGTCATTTTTCCCCCAAGTAACCCAAATATTAAAACAATAAGAAAATTAGCACCACCAAAGATGTAAGAGAACCAAAGATTTCTTGGTTCCTTTAAATTTTAAAAATTTATTAAAGATTATCAAAACTTAGAGTACCAAAATAAAACAAAAAGATGAAATTTTGGGAATTGGTCACATGAATTGAAGTTTATCAAAATTAAAGAATTGTTTAACTCAAAACCTATACTTAAATTATAAACTTGTGACGGCTCACGCGTCCTTTCTCTAAATAACCTCTGTGTTCTTTGACGGCCAAGAAATGGCAAATCTTTTCCAACCCAAACCCAAAAATGAAACGAAGGTATAGATGCAAATAAGATACCCTTTTAAAAGGACAGAATTTTTTTAGTAAGGGGGATGGAAATTTAAAAAAAGCTCTGCTTGTAAAGGAAAGGTAATTTGCCCGCCTACCAAGAATCAAGGGAAATCTCGCCATTACACAAGGTGCATACTATTGCACTCGTGCCTAACTGAATATCTGAAGTTGATTGGACCGTTGTTGGAATTAAAGGTAGGAAGATTTTTTTCAAATTTCGAAATATTATTGGATTGAGGTAGGCGGATAATATAATTTTTTAGATAAGGATCAATTCCGGATCTGTGTTTTAACTACGGCTACGTGCTTTTTTATTCTCATTAAATAAGTTTGTTAAATATATAAGTAATTTAAGTTAAAAATCTTAATAAAAATCATATTAAAATTCTAAATGTCTCTTCATTTCGAGAATCCACACCTCTAACTTTTCGCTGACCCCCAAACAAATATGGTCAACAAAAAATCGACCATATCACAAACTCACAATATCCATATCATGTGTTTTGTGACGCAAGCCAGGATTCAATAGGCGTAGTCTTGAAACAACAACACCCAGATGGAACACTTTACCCCATAGGTTATCACTAGAGGCAATTACTTAAACATGAAAAAAAAATACAATTTCAGAAAAAAAAGTGTTTGAATTATAGATCCTTAGACAAATTTCACTGTTACCACATGGATCCCAAAATTTACAATACATACTGATCATCCCGCTTTGCAATGGCTTAAAAGTTAAAAAAAATTTAACTGGGCGTTTATTTCGGTGGAAAAACCCTTTGTATGAATATTCGATAGTTTATATAAAAAGGGAAAAAAAATGTTGAACAGACATGTTGTCGGGGAAACCCTTATGTTTGTATATCACCCATTTGTCATTTTTTAAATAATGATGAAATTATTAAAATCAAAACTGAGAGAACATTAATGATCCCAAAAAATACAAAATATAATGATGTATTAACAATTTAAAAAAAAGAAATTTTAAATTTAAAAATTTTAGTACCATTGCTTTGAGAAAAATTTAAATTACAACTGTACATGAAAAAAATTTTGGGCCCCAATTTTGAAAAAAATGTTAAAATTAATTTCCCCAATTTACTACTGGAAAGACTTTTATTAGATATTTGAAATTTTTTAAATTTTGAAACTTAAATGAATAAAAATTCTACAAAAAAGTATGGATTTTTGAAGAAGTTCTTGTAGCAGAAAACCATTTGAAATGATTTACTAGACTCTTAGAAGAATTTAAATTTTATAATTCACAAAAATACCCGCATATTGTTCGGACTATGCTACCAGAATGCTTGGGCATTTCCACAAAAGTGTCACTTCTGAAACTTTACAAATTGCTTAAAACAAATTTTTCCAATTCAATCCCAAAACAACTGTTAAGTAATAAAAACGCATTATTCTTCTAAATTTAAGAAATTTTTAAAAAAATTAATATTAGACAATTACTAAATTCAGCAAATATACCACAATGCAAGAAAGAATGAAAAAAGTTAATCAGAAATTAGTAAAAATTAAGATGTAAAAATTAATTCCCAAACAAAATTCCTTGGACAAAATTATTAGAACAATTTATATATGAATACAACTCACCACATGATGTTACTGGCTTTCCACATGCATATTTAATGTTTGGAACTTTGCCATATGACTCACCATTACCTAATTAAGTAAAATGGAACTATCCACCTATACAACAAGCAAGACAAATTGCAGGCAACAGAACAATTAAATATCATAAAATAAATAAGCAAAGGTATGATGAACATTATGTTGATGCAAAATTTAAAATTGGGGATTTAGTCCTATATCTTTCTCATACCCCAATTCAAGTAAACTTCAAAGTCCTTAAATGGTCCTTTTAAAAATTGTCAAAAAAATTCAAATGTTACTTATGAAATAGATAAACCAAATCAATAAACGGAAAATTAACGATATTGTTCATTCTACAAGATTAAAACCTTTCATTCAAAATCCCAAATTTTCCCAAATTTTGCTAAATTCTGTTTATATTTGTTATAGAGGTTTTTTTTAAACATTGTTTTTTTTTGGGGGGAAGTGCATTGTTATTTAGAAAAAAAAAAAAAAAGTTTCTTTTTAAAAAGTGAGTTTAAGACTTGTTTACATTATGAAAATCAAAATTTAATGTAATTGAGAGAAATTTTTTTTGTATCTTTTTTTCATAAGAACACATTATTGAAAACTTTTTTTGAAGAAATAACAATTATGGACTGTATGAAACATGGTATGAGATCAATTTTATGATACATGATGTTATAAAATTTCATTGTGATTATTTGTGATAAGTATATTTTGAAAGTTAAAAAAAATTTGAATTTTTTTTTACTGTTTTTTGGTGTTGGGGTAGTGATTGAAATGGTAATAATAAACAAAAGAACCGTGAGATAAACAATAATTGAATGATGAACATTGAACTATGATTTTTCCAAGAAGGGACTGTGAAACATCATGACAAAAAAAAAGGATGCACATTGATTGAACTTTTACCTGTACTTCAGCGTTTCTCAAACTGTGGGGCTCGCCCCCCTTGGGGGTCGTGATAACCTTACAAGGGAGGTGCGAGCATATAGAAAAGTCAAAAAATAAAAGATTTAAAAAATTGCAAATTTACTGAAAGAAAGCAAAAACAAAATACATTATGGCATAATAAAATACTTATTTACATTGATGTTTTTATCCTGGAATACACACAAGTGGAAGAACAGAAACATACACTACAAACAGAAGAATATAGATATTTATTACAAATGATGAGCCCAACATATAAAAGAAGGATGCGCTGCTTTCCTTGGGATGGGAATCCATTGCAGGTGAAAGTCCGACTTCTTTTCCCGAAGAAAATAAATGCATGTCTTACTCGGGATTCGAACCCGAACCCCCTCTGTTATAAGCCGAGGGTCATACCACCATACTGACTGGGAGGCATTTACATTGATATAATGTACTTATAAATGCCTCTGTACGGCATAATGTATTTTACCATTAATTTGTCAATACTAAGTTAAGTACAAGATTAATAATTACTAGTAACTTCCCTGGGCTTGTCATATACAAAATTATACACAAAATTTTACTTTATTGATAATTTGTACGGTTTAAAATTTAAAAGTCTTTTGTAGTTTTAACATGCAGCTTTTAGTTCGTTATTTTTAAAAAATTACATTGTTTTGTATGGGGGGGGCCTGAAAAAAATTATGATTGGAAAATTGGGTCGTAAGTATTGAAAGTTTGAGCAGGACTGCTGTACTTGATACATCTAAAATACACTTATTTGTTTGTTTGTTTTTGTATTTTATATTTCTAGTGATATTTTTTGATATAATGTTGATGTTGTGTTTATTTTGGTAAATATATATATATATATATATATATAGTTATATATAATCCTTTCTTTTTGGGGAGCTTCTAGATTCATTTTGTTATTATTTACTCTATATCTATTTTTTCTATGTATTTATTCCAACATTCAGAACCATTTGGAAATACTTGTAACTTTTCGACATTTATCACTTTTATCAACATTGTTTACTATTGATACACATTTAAGGGAATTTTCTTGATCTTATGTTATGTTTTTTAACACTACTATATTTTTGGATGTCTAATGTGAATTTTTTTTTTATCTTTTTTGTTTTTTCTTAACCTCATTATTATTATAGTCATATGAAGTATGAGATGTGTGATATTTTTCAGAAAACAATTTTTTAAACACCATCGATACAAAATTTTTGATATTTTATTATTCAATATTGCTTTTTTTTTTAACATGTCGGGATTCACCAGCTCACTCTTTTAAAAATTTTATATCTTCCAGATTTTTATTTCTTTTGGGGGGGTTTGATATCATTGAAATGTTATTATATTTATCCTCTGGGGACTTGCCAGTCAGGATTTGGCCAACCTGGCTGTGCCAGGCTTCAGCGGAGGGGGTTCCAGTTTGAAAAGTTTACCCAAAATTAAGTAAAATAATAAATGAAAATAGAGCGAACTCTTTACCATCGGTAAAGGTTTGTGAGTAAATAAGACTATTTAAAGTTGAGAAAAGGGTGATGAAGGGATAACGCATACTCGAAAAGGCTTAGCTAGTGACTCCTTGCCAAATTTTTGTCTGTTGTTCTACTCGGTTGCATTCCAAAGGGTCGCCATGTTGGATTTTATGTGATTGAAGCAAAATAAAGAAGTTATTATAGAGATGATGCTCTCCACATTTTACCAGCAGGCCTGGGGCCTGACACACACACACACATATATATATATATATAGCTTTAAATTTATCTATTGTTCCTTTCTTCAGTACCCACATTTAAATAACAACTAGCTACCCACCTAACGGGAATCTTTTAAATTACATCTATTAAAACGCATCCATTTCACCACTTCGTAGTTTGAACACGTCCGAAAGTTGTCCTTGCAAGGATATGTTTAGTTCCTTTAACAGGAAAAATATCTACCAGGTATTCAAGCTTTGCTAGCCATTCATTGTTGGACAAGAATTTTTGCAATTTCAGCTTATTTTTTTCCTGGAAAAATTATTTGTCTTCTTCCCGCAAGACGAATAGTCGGGTCAGTACTTTGCCCCTTGACAGCCATCTCACCTCAGCATGTCGAAGATGAGTATACTATGAACTTCACAAAGTGCCTCAAATATTCGAGAATTGAGTACTTTGTGTCGAATTTCCCTTTTAATTTCAATGGCATTTGATAATATTTCGTGTCGTTCTGTGGGCATTTTTTTCGCTGCAAGTTTTTTTCGATGTATAATGCAGTGTGTAGATAAAATGTCTGAATTACCAGCATTCTTCACCTTTGCAACAATTCCTGGAAGTTGACCAGTCATAATTGCGCCACCCCGTCTGTGCGTACCCCAATATATTTTTTCTGGTCAATTTCATGCTCCCGGAAATAACTATTAAGAGCTTTAAAAACCACAGAGCTGGTTGCTGTACCCGGAAAATTTAGCGAAAAAAGTAGTTCCTCCTATATGACTCTCCTTCCTACTCAAACCTCACAAAACAAAGAAGGAGGGCTTTGTTTTTAATGTCCGTAGACTAGTCTAGTTGTATTAAATAAATTGATGAATTTTTCCCCATTTTTATTATCTGATTTTCAATGTCTTCGGCTTTATCATCGATTCTGTGCTTGATAGTATTAGCAGACATATTAATTACTCTCGATTTCTGAACAGCCTGCATTCCCAAAATCTGTTTGCAGGCAACTACTTACAAGGCTTAATTCTTCCCCAATCGTGTACGCTTTATGCATTTAGTGATTCGATTTGCTATGAGATAGGAAGCCTTTAGTAATGATTTATATTTCATGGTCATTTTTCTTAAAACCGTAACCTGCTTTTGCATATTTTCATGCATTCTTTTAAAATATTATAGCGGTTTTTCCGATTTGAATTCAAGTGTTTTTCAAGTTTGGAAGGTTTTAATGCATCGTTAGATAAACCCTAAGAGCATACAACTCAGAGTGGCCGTTGATCTAGCTCACTGAAAGAATCCAAATTTTAAGTTAGGAATGATATTTTCTTGATACTTTGCGTTTTTTCTGCTCTCCACCTCAGACTATAGAGAGCCTGATTTATTGATCAGTTTACGGTTAGATGAAGTACTATTAATGTTATTATTATCGTTCTCAATACTTTTTCAATTACTAAAGAAAGTAAGAACATTCTTTTGCTTTCTTTATGGGTTTAATTTATTTGAATCTAAAGTAAAAAAGAGAAAAAATTGAAAAGTCAAACTCTAATTTTTTCCCAATAAATATCAAATAAAGGAAAATATGCACATAGTTAAGATTATAGATCATACCTTTTTTAAAAAAACACCAATAAACAAAATAAAATACACACAAAATCTTCCTTACTAAACCAACTAATATATAGAATACATTTTATTTTGAACTGCCCGTCAGTGTGAAATTTTTTCATCGACAGGATCGACTGCTTCTCCGTCATTTTCTGAGATAACCTTGTTTCCCACTGGTCTCAAATTGCTAAATTGTACTCATATCCCATCCAAAGCCAAGGGAAATTACCTTTATCAACAAACCAAGGTCTTACACCTCCAGGATGCGGGATCGTTCCGCGAGCTGGGCTTGAGCTCGCTGATGTTTACTTCAGAAGCTCTACTGAAGCGATGCACCCCAGATTTGATACAAGAAACGTGCAAGCATCTCGCATTAATAATCGGAATCGGAAAATCATAAGAAAATTTAATGATGTGCATGTGTTTTCCAATTCCTTCTACCACACCATTTTTGAAGACAACTCAAGAGAGTGGTTTTCAACAGAATATCGGGCATCACCGTTATAACCCAACATTCTCAAAAGAGTGCCGACGTGTTGCATTGGCTTGTTAGATCACCAGATCTTTCTCCGATCGAGTATAAAAGGGGCATCATTGGATGGAAATCCCAGTGTCATCCACAACCAGAATTAATTGCCCTTATTTCGACCAGTCACGTCCAATAGACATCTAATTCCATAACACAAACTGATATCAGGTACCTTTACGACACGTTGCTTGCATTCAAAATTTTAGTGGTTACAACGGTTATCAATGTACCATCATTTCACATTTGAAGTGACTGTTTTCACGCTCTCTCACATTTGAAACATTAGACAATTTAATATGTAACCTAGCCGAAGGCATTGCCGAAATTTCGTTAGTCTGAAATAGTTTTTTCTTTGTATTGGGAATTTTTTTCCTGCGTTAGTGTATACATAATTTGGAATGTTTCATTGAGTGCATACCTGCGAAATAAAAATCTAAATAGAGTAATATGTTTTTATCCGGCTTTTGTGTTTTCAAAAGTTCTGAATTTTCAAGCACACACACACATGAAACATTGAAGTACATATACACTGAAAATGAATTGTAACACAAATTGAATACAAATAGAAAATACGTTACTATTAAGAATTGCCCTTTATATTTTTTAGGGGTTATTTTATTTTTTTTCAATTAAAAAAAGAGTTTACAACAATGGGGAAAAAGTTTCATATGCCCCTCGAAAACGAGATTATTTTCGGATAATATCAAAGCCTGTAGCAATAAGGAAAAATTCCTTTTAAAATAAAATAAAACTTTGCAAATGGTATGACTTTTACTTATTTTACATACAGCTGGTATGACTGGTTTACTTTTAGTATTCATCCCTATTTAAGAACAAGCTACATTTTGAATTCCTTACAGACCATTCCAGAAGACTGACAGGTAAGACTTTTTCTATTTTCGAAAATTTATGGGGGTAGTTGAGTAATGATTCATTGTACTTGGGGATAGTGTTTCCGATCAGAATAACAGGGCATCATTTTACGAAAAACAACCGATTTAGTCATTGTATATTTCCTTATTCTGAGTGAAATAATGAGAGTTCGCTAAGGTACTCTACCTCATACTCGATATCACGAAGTATCCCTGACTTATTCGCTCACGAGCAAAGGGAAATTCTTGGATTAATTAAATAATCATTGAATGTGTACACAGTAAATCATTACTAATCTTGTGATACCGCCCCCCTTGGGTAATCGTATCTTTGATTGTCAGCGTGAGCTAGAGGTGTAGTTTTGCAAAAGGAATAGACATTTTTAATTCTTAATATGACTTTATTAGGAAATGGAATTTAAAAATGTTTTTAAAATTTAGGTAATATTATTTTAGCGAGAATTTAATGAACAAACACACAGTAATAGTTAAACCAAAATCGCGAAACAGACCACTTTAAATATTTAATCCACCTACTCTCACTTCTAATATTACAAGTCCAATATCAAATAATCAATCCTACCTTAATCCAAATTTAGATTCAATTTTTTTGAAGAAACGTCTGGGGGGCGCGTGCAATGGGGATATGCACCTTGACTTAATGGTTTTTCTTCCAGGTAACTTCACAATTAGCTATCAATTCTGCTTTATCTCTTTCAAACATAAATTCTCCAAAATTTCCATTTACCCCTTTTTGAAACTTTGTTATTTAAAAAGTTTTCTTATTTGCATTTTTTTTTTCACATTTCGCTTCTTGGGTTTTTGGGTTTGGGAAAAAGTTGCCATTAATCATTTTAAAAAAACCCAGAGGTCCTGTTAAAGAAAAGACGCGTGAGCCTGTCACAATCTGAGCTCGTAAAATTAGACGAGGCTTAATGTAGAGAGAAATTCCTGATTATTAAACCCATAAAGCCGGGTTAAGTAAGCAGAAATGAAAGAGATATAAAATCACATTTTTACAAATACTTTGGGTAGCGTGAATGATTCTGAAACTAATGCTTAGGAACGTAGCAGCAGTGTGTTTGACCACCAAATTATAAGCAGTTTGTTTTCGTCCTAAAACATATTAAGTAATATATAAATTTGAATTCTTTCCTTTCTATAATTGAAACCATTCGTTTTGTGTATTTACAAAATATACATTTTTTTTTACTTATAACTTAATATTTGGCTTTGGGTACTTACCTAGGGACCTTGGCTCAATTTATAGCTTATTTTATTTTATTCGAAATTTCCATTAAGTCCGAAGCAATGAGGTTTTATTGTCTATATTTGTGTGTGTACGTGAGTGCATGCATAGGTGTGCCCTTATTTTTTTTAAAACTGTTCTTAGAATGCTTTAGTGTTATTAAAATTAAATTTTAGAAACAGGCTACTGAGCAGGGTTGAAGTCGGGAGTAAGTAAAGTAGCCTCTGTGTCAGTTGCACCTTTTCAGTAACGCGGTTATTGTAAAAAGTATATATAAGCATAACGTTGTGTGTGTGTGAACAAAACCAGAAAACACACAACAAAAAATAAATAACTATTGACTAGCATTTACTATTTACTGTTATAATTCTTGGAAAGGAGACATTTTTGATACTTTTAAACCGATAATACACATATTCATAATAGCCTCCCACTTTTCTGTGAATTGACATGCAATTGTAATACTGTAAATTCATTTTAGTCTATTGTTATCTAAGTCCTAGCATTAAACTTTCGTTGGTATTTAAAAATATTCTTAGGACCCTCACCTTTTGATTTCGAAAAGACAGGACCTCATTCATGCCCCTGTAATGAATGAGTGTGAGATTAATTGAGTCCCTTTTTTTCTATTTGCTTGCGGCAAAACGCCAGCATTCTGTAGAATGCATAGGCATTGTTCATAATGCCGGACGCTTTTAGTCAAAGCATGATTTTGGAGTCAGAAACAGACTTAGTTTTAAAAAAGGTCTTTATTCTAGAATGAGTACATCTCTTCTGCCGCACCAGGAGAAAAAAAGAACGCCCCCAAAAATCTTAATTAAACACTTAAAACACCATGGAGTTCATGAGTGCTCTTGAAAGTTAATGCTGACATATAAGGCTATTAAATATAAGCATCTGGAATTAGACATGTTTATTGGTTAGGCCATATGTTTGGAAGAAATAAATGGGTAATTAGTTTGATACTTGAAGAGGTAAGGAGAAAATAAAAGTGAAGTACTAGATAGGGAATTTAATTTTTAATCTAATTTAATTATACTTACATTTCCCCCCAATTTTAAAAAAGGGGAGTAATGGGTTTTTTCTCTCTTTACAAACTTAATCAATTTTCAGCATATAGAAACAATACATAAATAATTTGAAACGCATATTACACATAGTAGAAATATTTATGAAAAAAAACAAAAATCAAATTGCTCTAAAATAAACGAAACTATAAAAACAAACACTGTAATGACATTCCAAATTATTAATTGACAAAATGAATTTCTGTACATGTAACTGAAGATTACCAAATTTTTTGGGCACCCGAATAAAGCTCGCGTTTCCTACTATTCCTTCATAATAATAGATTCGTATTATAGCTAGCAGATAATGTATTCAAATTTTTATATATATATATATTGGAAAATAATATCATATCAAACAATAAGATAGTAGATGTAAAAATACATGGAATCATACAAATATTAAAATACTTTTTTGTATAAAACTACTCGGGTCCATCGAGTAATACAAAAATTTGATATATGAAATACATTTTAAAAGAAAAAAAAATATAGCCCTAATAAATTTATTTTATTAAAAAAAGGAAAAGGGTTAAAACAACTTATATACTATTCAACACGAAAAACAACTTTTAAATTTCTTTGGTTTATAAATATAAGAATATAAAAGTAAAAAAATATAAAATATAGGAATAAAAGAATATAAAAAATAAAAGTTTAAAAAGACCCTTTTTTTAAATGTTTTTGAGTCGGAAATGGGACTCTCTTCTATCATCAACTTTGTATTTATGTAAAATCTCCCAAAATTCACTGTAACTTAACAATATCGCATACAATATTTTGAATCTCTTTTTTAACTTCTAAGTATTCGTTTCATAGAAAAAATTTTTTGACTTTCTTTTTTAAAAACACATTCACTAATATAAACTGCATCAACTACTTATTTTTGAACACATCTCTGAGAAATCTTGCGTGATCAAATCAAAATGTTCAAGGATAATAAAAAAAACAGTAAGAGGTGTACATACCAAATTAAACACATTTGTCCTCTTAATGTTTCAAGACGTATACAAAATTATAATGATTGTATTCTCCTTATCCATTTTAAATATCCAAAAATAAGGTTCGTATTAAATTTAGATAAGAAGAAAATTTAAAATAGTGAATCTTGATATATGGCCGGTAAATAGAAAAAATTTTTTTCAAAATAAAAAAAAAAAAAATTAAATGACATGCAATAAGGTTACTACAATAAAAAAATTTAACAAAACAATAAAATTCAGTGGAAAAAAAAGAATGAAACGTGATTTTATTTTTGTTTCTTAAAAAAATCAATATCACTAGTATATTGTCAATTTTCTAAAACTTCATTTATATCTTTCAACTTTAAAAAACCCCAAACGTCATAAATGTTAACTCATTCGACATCTTAAGATAAAATTAGAAAGTATTTTAAAAAATTTCTCAAAATGAGAAACCTATACACTTTGTTTTTCAGTTAAAATATAAAGAATATCTGATTTAACACAACTATATTATAAAAAATTAAATATCATATATTATTATTCTTCGTCAAAAAAATCTTGTTAATAAAACTCAGTTACTTTTATTACGTAAGAAGATTCTTTTAGTTATTTTCTTATTCTGTTTATTATGGGTATTTTGTTGAATGTAATTCAACGAAAATTTTCAGATGGGTGAAAATTCAAACGGACTTTTAACCAATTCAGTGTCATTTTTTTTAAGGGCTTGGGTTTATTTCAAAAAAACATCAGAACATTTTCTTAAAACGATATAAGGGCCTGAATAAGGGGATTTTAAATTTTCCCTTTTATTGGGGTATTGAAATTCCTCATAATTGCAAGTCATCCACCTCGAAATCAGCTTCCTGAAATTTTTTTCATATGTAATTTTATTTATTTTATAATTTTGTTCGGTTTTTTTTAACTTTTTTGCCCTTTAATGGGGGGGAAAATCTCATTATCTCTTTTAAAGAAATTAAAAGAAATTAATTTAAAAGGTTGGGGGGAAACCTGTTATTGTATTTGGGTTATTTTACTGATAAATTACTTTTTTTAGAATTTTTTGTCCATGGAACTTTTCTTGAACTATTACTAATTTCCCCTTTGCATGTAATGATGGTTCGATTTACACGTTCAACCTTTTCCCTTGGTTTGTGGTCTTGAGAAGTGGTTAACAATTGAGTGACATTGTTATGTCTTAAAAATGCTTAAATTTTTTAAAAAGGTAACGCAGTATTTTTTATCACTTAAAATTTTTCCTAAATGATTCTAAAAATTTTTTTTAAACAATTTATATAAGTATCTGTTGTTTATATAAGTATATTCTATATATCTGTTCTTTATATACAATTTATATAAGTATTTTTTGATGGGAAAGTTCAAATGTACCTAGTTGCAAGATCAAAATAATTGGGTTTTTTTAAAAAAGTTGTAATAATTTAAACCACCTACACATAATCATAAAAAATTCAAAGGGTTTTCACAAAAAGGGGAAATGATTGCATCACCGTATATTTTCTGATGTGACCTTATTTATTTGACAAGTTTCACTGTGTTTCAATAATTTCATATCAGTAATAATTTTTTTTCCCAAAAATAGGGGGATATTAATTTTAACATGGTAGTACTACGGGAGGGCCCAAAATTTTTTTATGAGTTGTTTTTACTAATTTCTGTGTCTTAGAGCTTTGGGGCAATTATTTTAGTTGCCTTTTCTTTTACTACAAAAAAAACCATCTCTTTTAAAAAATTTAGGGCAATATATTTATTTATTTTGGGACTTTTTTCACTGAAATCTAATAAAGATTGGGGGTGTTTAATTATAATAACAATAGGGTTTTTGTTAACATATCAGCTTCAATATTGGGGGTTTGTGTGCTACCCTTCTTATATTTTATATCAAAATCAAACGTGGAAACTTTTAAAGACCATCTAAAAAGTCTACCCGTGGGATTTTTGAAATTTCTAAGCCAAACTAATGCAATATGATCGGTATGAACGGTGAAATGAGATCCATAAAGATAGCAATGGAATTTATCTAAACTATCAATTATAGATAAGCATTCTAATTCAGTTATTGTAAATTAATTTATAATTTCAATGTCTCGAATGGGCAATCCGATGTTGATTTCCATTGGGTTTTGTTGTTTTAGGATACATGACATAGTTTTTGATGCATCTACATAAAGATGACAGGGGAACTGGGTTGAATTAAAAAATGGGCTTTTGAAATTAAACTGTCTTTTTTTAAAAAATTTTTTTGACATTCAGAGGTCCCAATTCCTTTTGATTCTTTTTTAAAAAGATTATTTTTTTGGGGAAATTTTAATTTTTCATATTGAGGAATGAAATTATAATAACAAAAACATCGAAATCTTTGAAATCTTTTACATTTTAGGGGAGAAATTTTTTTAAATTTTTTCGACATTTGTATATTTGGGTGTATGATTCTTGTTTTATTTTATACCTAAGAAATAAATTTTATCTTTACCAAATTTACACTTTGAAATTTTTTAAATTTTAAAATTTTCTATTTCAAAATTTAAAAAAATTTCCCCCTTTAAAAGTTTTGGTTCTTCAATTGTTTTCCCAAATACTATTATATCGTCAAAAATTTAATGCAAATTTTATTTGGTATTTATTTAAAATCTGTCAATCCGGAAATGTAGTTGGGGAAATTTTATATCCAAAAAAGGGAAACGATTAAATTGAAAAGACCAATTTGATTTAAAAGAAGTTTTTCAGATTCTTTTCATCCCAAATTTTAAAATGCCAATAAAACCCCGAGGTCGATTGTTGAGAAACATTTTGCATGTGTTAATTTGTCTAAAACTGCATCTATTCGGGGAATAGGTTCTGCATCTAATTTTGTGATAGCATTTAGCTTTCTGTAATCCATACATAATCGTGTACGACAGTGTTTCTCAAACTTTCGATACTGGCGCCCCCCTTTTCAATCACAATTTTTATCGCGCCCCCCTTATACATTAATAAATTACTGAATGCAATAATAATACACTTTGACGCTAAAGCTACAATACACGATCTTAATTATAAACCGTACAAATTAATAACATAAGTATTAAATTTTGCATATGTTACTTTTAAGCACAAAAAAAAATTAAGTAATAGGATAATTATTGTTATTTTTCCTTTCTCTAATTTTTAAATTCGAACATGTTTCAAAATGCGGTGGCTGCTTAGAAGACAAAATATAGATTTCAGCTAAATATAGAAAAAGAACTCAGAGGGTCAATTTCTAAAAAGCTTTGAAAAATTTTGCTCTGCAAGACAAGCCCATGGAAGTCGCTAATACTTATTAAACTTGTTCTTAATTCAGTATTAATATGATAAGTATTAAAATTTTTATATATGTTACTCTTAAGTAATATATATTTTAAGTAAACTATGTATATATATATATATATATACTTCTAAGTAATAGGTTAATTATGTTATTTTTCTTTCTCGTACAATTCTAGTCAGTCTTGGCCGAATCGATTAGCTACCGAATCTCTCTTGAATGTACATTTCATAATTCATGCGTTAATTGTAATTCACGGTATTAAGTATTTACGGCAGTGGATTAAAACAAAATCATAGATATATTTTTAAATCACAGCGAACATTCGACGATAATAAAGCATCAACAAGTACACAGACGAGGGCAAATTGATAGCAAGTTACGAATGGGTTAGGGATCCATTTCAAAATACTTCAGAAGGGCCCTCAACTGCCGAAAAAAAAATCTTCATAGATTTAACATCCAGTGACGAAATTAAAGGGCAATTTTGTAATAAATCACTCTTTGAATTCTGGATATAGAGGTGGATGCTGAATTTTCTGCACTGAAAACAAAAGCATTTCGTATATTATTACCATTTTTAACATCATACCATTGTGAATCTGGATTTTCTGCGATGGCTACTTTGAAGACAAAATATAGATCTGAGCTAAATATCAAAAAATAACTATGAGTGTCAATTTCTAATTTTTAGCCTTCCTTTGAAAAACTTTGCTCTGCAAGACAAGCCCATGGAAGTGACTGATAATTATTAAACTTGTTCTTATACTGGCTGAAGTACCCACTCTTAACACGAGTTTTTTTTTTTAAAAAATGATAATATATTATTCTTGATGTAATAGCTTAATTGTAAGGAGAGTAAAACCAAATGCATGACAATGTATACAAAAATGTAAAATGATTTATTGAAATGAATACTCATATTATAAACGGTTTTGAATGAACTGTAATTTTAAGCCTCGCAGAATTAGCATTTAGAATAAATGTTAAGTAATAAAAAAAATAATATAAAATTTTCATGAATAACAATTGTGTTATTTTATTAATATTTAAAGCGAGTAAGCCCGGGATCAGGTCTGCACTCGATACTAACGTTAATGGTCGCGGGGAGTGATGCAACCCAATTCTTTTTTTTATAATTATTTTCAATATACAAGATAAAAATCACAGTGAAAAATTTAACTAAGAGAAAATATACTTACCTATTTCTAGGATTTTTCTATTTGTCTTTCATAATATGAGAAAATATCCAATAAAACTGAACTAAATTGTTCCAAATGTGCGTGACCTTAATAAAGAACACAAATCACAGACACTTTTTGCTATTGAAAATTTTCCTTTCTTTTCATGTTTATTGCTTTTCTCAAATTTACTTTCGCTAACATGATTAATATGCATTATTTCAGCAAGTGTTTCCCTTGTTTGATCAGCTTCAAATTCCTTTCAGAGATCACAGATGCCCACAATTCTTTTTTTTTATATTCTGCTCATTTACATTTATAAACCATAATCAGTCATACAACATCACAATTAAAACCACTAAGTTATTCATAGGGGAAAATGCAACATGTTCAAGAAAATATTTTTGAAAAATAGTGGTCGCGCCGTGAACTCGGTCTAAACAAGTACCTTAAGATTCTAAAAAAACGTTTGCCACTCCCAAAAAAGGAGATACGTTATGAATTCATTTTAGCTCTCATTAAGACTGTCATATTAGAGGATTCTCTGTCAAGGTCATTGGTAACAAATAAACAGTTTTCCCAGAATTAACGGTTTTTGTATTATATGTTTCAGTAAACTCATAAAAATAAATCTTGGCCAATTAATCCTTCAAAGTGTGACATCTCTCGCGTTCTTCTTCTAACATAACTCCTACTTTCTCTGACGGCCACGATTAATGCAAAACTTTTCCAACACAATTCCAAGAGGAAAAACGAAGCAACAATGCAAATAAGATATCCTTTAAAAGGATAGAAAGTTTAGTGAGAAACGATGGCAATCTTAAAGAAAGCTTAGTGTGGAACAAGTGGAAGTGAGATTAGACGGCTACTCAATCACGGAGACGCCCACCCTCACTAATATTTACAAAGAGGAACGATTGCACACGAGCACATAAGTCTACCTGAAGGTATCAGAATCGTTGAGTCTTCAACCAAGGTAGGAGGATTATATTCTGAACGATAGTTTAATATTGAAGCGAGATTAGGCAGATAATTAATTATATTTTGATAAGTGATTTAGTTGTGCGATCTGACTTAAATAAATCGGCATACTTTGGTTTATTCTCACTTAATATAAGTTTGTTCGTTATATAAGTAATTTAAGTTAAATTCTTAATAAAAGTTGTATTAAGAATTATAGAATGTCTCATCCTTCCGATAATCCCACACCTCTAACTTACGCGGAACCCCCACGTCATAGCTATCGACAGATGGCTATGTCACAAAAGTGCTCAATATGCTTATCCATGTATCATAAAACTCTTTCACATTGTGAAAAAAAAGCGCAACAGAATTATATAATTTACAACTTTGTGACGTTTCTCGCGTCCTTCTTCTAACATAACTCCTAAGTTCTTTGACGGCCACGATTAATGGCAAAACTTTTCCAACCCAATACCAAGAAGAGAAACGAATCGAATATGCAAATGAGATATACTTTAAAAGGATAGAAAGTTTGGTGAGATAAAGCGGCAAGCCTAGAGATAACTTAGTGCGGAATTGTTTGGAATAAAGGTTAGACGTCCTACAGCTCTGGAAGAAGAATACGCTCATCTCAATTGAATATAATAAAATTAAGAAAGTCTGAGTCTTCTCACATATTATCAACATAATAGGAATTGTCTCAACCTAGGAAGGAAGGTGACTTTATAAAAGGTAATATTTTGTATAGGAAGTTAGATTAGACAGTTAAATTATTATAATTAAGATAAGTGATCTAGTTGCGCGATCTGACTTGAATATAAGGTTTAATTGTTGGCTCATTTTCACTTTAAGAAAGTTGTTAATTAGAATTAAGTAATTTAAGTTATTCTTAATAAAAGTTGTGTTAAGAATTACATAATGTCTCATCATTTAGATAATCCCACACCTCTAGCTTACGCGAATCACCCCAGACATAGTCATCACAGGATGGCTATGTCTCCACTTCCCTAAAAAAAAGGGATGCAGGTAAACATACCATAAGTTCGAAAGCCAGCACATTACACACACACACACAAACACACACACACACACACATATATATATACACACTCATGGACCAAAAATTAGCACACCAAGAAATAATTGCCTGATCGTAACGAAAATTGGCATGAAGGTACATATGGGGGATATTCAAATGATTAGAAATGCAGCGTGATTGCGCATTACGTATAGCCGGTAGAGAGCGTTCAACGTCGTTCTCCATGGAGTATAAAATAGGTAACCAAAGCTTGTTTGAGTGTACTGAATCGTTTACAAAGCAAAATATGAGGTAGAAATGCCTTAACGTTGTTTTCGAAGACAATATGAGCAGCTGTCGCAGTGTCAGAGAGGGAGAATTATCGGTATGATGGAAGCTGGATGGTCGGCTATACGAGTAGCTCGTCAATTAGGCCGCACTGACTGTGTTGTGAGGAGGTGTTGGGACCAGTGGATCGGAGGGATGTCAGTTACACGAAGACCAGGCTCCGGATGCCCTCGACAGACCAGTCGTCAAAAAGAGCATCACATCGTAAGAAATGCACGCGTATAGCCAACTGCTTCCTCAACCGCCATCTAGGCACCAGTAGCACCTTAACTAGGGGCCCCTGTGTCTTCTCGAACCATACGAAGGCGCTTGGCTGAAGGACAATTGGGATCGCGGCGCCCATTACGTGTGCTGTTCTTGACGCCCACCCATCGACGCCTCCGTTTGGAGTGGTGATGCGCACGAGGAAGCCGGGCTGCAACAGAATTGCACCGTGACATCATGACTGCGTAGCGGTATGTCCATGACATCCTGCAACCACATAAGTTGCCACTCATGCAACGGCTCCCAGGAGTCATTTACCAACAAAACAATGCTCGGCCTCACACGGCAAGGGTGTCACAAGAGTGTCTCTGCACTGTTACCACCCTTCCTTGACCTTCCCGATCTCCAGATTTGTCTCCAATCGAGCATATCTGGGATCATTTGGACGGTGAGTTGTGCATTTCACGAGTTTGAACGAAATAGAGGCAAGGTTACAGCAATTCAGGAACGAAATGTCTCAATACATCATACATCGGGCCTCAATGCCCGATCGTATAGCATCGTACATTCGCGCTAGAGGGGTTTCAACAGGGTATTAAATCCTCTGTTCCTTTGACTTTTTCTCTGAAATAAATGGTAATTTTTCTTTGATATTCTATTCATTTACTTATATCAAAGTAGTCATTGCGTAAGTAAAGTGCTTGGTGCGCTAAGTTTATGTCCGTGAGTGCATATATATATATATATATATATATATATATAGAGAGAGAGAGAGAGAGAGAGTGACAACGACCAGATTGAATTAAGTATGCATTTATTTAGGGAATTATCTACAAGGGAGGGCTAAAATTTAGTAAAAAGTTATCGGGTGGTTGGATTCCACCAGGCGTCTCGTCGCTGCGCCTTCGTCTCGTCCCGTCTGCGTCGTCTCTCTGTCTTCCCGCGCAATCGTCCTATTCGTCCGTCTGTCGTCTCTTTATACTAGAACCGCCTTGTCCGCTAGGTGGCGCTCTCTTGGCCTTACGTCATTAAGGGAATATAGGAAGGATATGATAACGTGCACATCCATTCCTACATAGGCCATCATGACCAAGCATGCGTCCTCGCATGTAAAATACAATGTATTTCAAAATGTCATGAAATAAAATTGAAAAGCTAGAGGAAATAAACTTACAAATAAAACAATTATTAAAACACTCAAATAATGTATCAGAAAATCAAAATAATAAAGCAAAAAAAATAAAATAAAAATAGGTATACAGATGGAAGAAGACAAACAATACAAAGCAATCTTGAGTATGGTGATAATGTCAAAAAAAAAAGATGTAAAAGTTTTCGTTTGTAATGTAACATTCATATGTGTGTCCATGGTTTCAAGTATTCAGCACAAGTACTTGTTTTGTTTGGGCCATCAAAATTTCCACATTTTTCGACGTTGTAGGTATCGTTAGACTTTACCTGAGTAATTTTATATGGACCGATAAATTTATTGCAGAGTTTTTGTCCAGGTCGGTGTTGCGTTCTTTTAATAGCAACTAAGCCCTTAACACTATATAAACAAGGAGATTTTCATCGAAGATTATAAGACTTTTGGTTTTCATTTTGCACTTTAATTATTTGCGATTTTGCCGCTTTACGTAGGAGTTCTCTGTTTTTCATTAAATTCGAGTTGTAGCTGTTCGTCGATTAATTTTTGGGAATGCGCAATCAGTCTTGTTATTGATTTGTGTTCCAAAGAGTAATTCAAAAGGGTGGTGTTAATGCTTTGTTGGAATGTTGAGTTTAAGACTTCTTGTAGTGAAGAAACATGTTTGAACCATTTCGTGGGATCGTCTTCTGACATCTTAGAATGACAGAAATAATTGTTCGTTAATGCGTTCTACTTGACCATTTGCACGTGGCAAACCTGTATAATATGATGAAGTGAAATATTTTGTTTGGAACAATAAGCGTGGAATCCGTCGGAAGTGAATGTAGTTCCACGATCAGTGATAAGAAAACGAGGATTTCCAAATGTATTTTTTGGATGTCTAATTTTTTTATTACCTCAGAAGTGGATGTATTTTTTAGTGGGGTATATATATATAACCAACAAATTTGGTGAAAGAGTCAATGACAGCTAAAAATGAATCTAGTTTTATGCGATGTTGCTAAAGGACCAAGATGATCAATATGGTAGTTAAGGATATCATCTTTGACAAGAGGTTTGGAAATCCTTCTTGTTTCCCAAAGATTTTTATTTTCAATATACATGTACACAATTGAAATATATTTTTCAATTTTGGATTGAAGTTGTGGTATAAAATAATTATTTTTTATATGTTCTAGAGTTCTTTTAACTAAAAAATGTCCTTGTCGTGAGCTTTTTTTGAAAAAAGTGATGCTGCATCTCGTCGGGAATAACAAGGACTTCGGCACCGCCCAATAAATTTATATAATATATTATTTTTAATAAAATAGTTACCATATGACCATTTTGAAGAAGAGCTTTTATGGAAAGATATGTGGGTAGAGTTCTTGAGATTCTTTTTATCCTATGCACAATAGAATCAGTACACTGATTTGTTAAGACCGTATTCAACTTAAAGTTGCAACCATGGGCCATTTGTGAGCCAGAGCGATGTAAAAAGGGTGTAATCATAATCTTGTAAATTCAGAGCCCAACGCGCGATTCGTGATCTTTCACTTATATTTTTTGTAAATGCATTACAATCAGAAATTATTTTAAGTCTTTTCCTAAAATGTACACTTTAAATTTTTTGAGAGCTTCAGTGATTGCTAAAACTTCGAGTTCGTAGCTGGTATTTTTTTCTCTCGGTTTCAGACGTTTTCTAGACATGTAATATATAGGATGTAAGGAATTATCATCAGAGGATCTTTGTAAAAACAGCAGCAAGTCCGTCGATTGACGCATCGGTATGTATTTCAGTTTCAAAATTTTTGCCGATACATACCTAAGACAGGTTTCTGACAGAGCAAACGTTTTAACTCGTAAAAGGAAAGTTTTTGTTTTACATCAAAATTGAAAGGGGTATCTTTACGTAAAGATCACTAAGTGGCTTAGCAATTACGAATAAGCAGGGATAAATTTACGGAAATATCCAGTGAGGCCTAAAAAGCGTTGAACTTCTTTAGTTGTTTTTGGTTCGGGGTAATGGACAACTGATTTAGTTTTAGAAGGGGAAGGGAAAAATTTATAGTTTTCAATAATATGGCCTAAAAATTCAATTTTCCTATGCAGAATTTGACATTTACCAAACTTTATTTCTAGTCCGTAATCACTGGACACTTTAAGAACTTTTTGGAGTCTATCAATAGCCTCAGATTCATTTTTAGCAAGGAAAACTATATCATCCATGTAAGGGAGAACAATTCCTTGAACAATTAAGTCACGAAAAACTGTATTGATAAACGTTGAAACGTTGAAGGGCATGTAGAGTCCGAAAGGCATTTTAAAGAACTGAAATTGACCACTTTGTGTTACAAAGGAGGTATATGGGCGACTTTGTTTGTTAACAGGCACATGGAAAAAGCCATTACGTAAATCAATGGTACTGAAAACTCTAGTATCCTGAAGTTTATCTAAAATATCCTCAATGAGGGGCAGAGGATAGTGATCCTTAACTAACACATGATTTAATTTTCGAAAGTCAATGCAGACTCGTGGTCTGCCGTCTTTTTTGCGGACTACTAGGACTTGGCTGGCATAATCAGATAAACATGGTTCAATAATACCATTTTGTGTCCATTCATCTATTTGTTTATCTACTATATCACGTTCAGTAAAGGTAAGTCTTGGAGAATGATAAATTGGCTTGTCGTCCGTCACGGTAATGCTTAACTCAATATCCGTCGTTTTAATTTTATTCGGCCTATAAGATACGAGTAATGCCTCAACATCATTACGAGTTTGTTTTGGAATCAATATCAAATTTAGGAATGACGTCAGTAATTGCGAAAACAAATGATTCTGGTGAAGCGTCAGACATTTCGGTTTGTGGCAGAAAAATAACACTATCAGGTGTGATAGTCAAATTAGCTTGTTTGATTAGATTAGATACACAACCAATAATAATATCAAAGTTCATTGAGTGGTTGGGGACAACATTAATTTTAACAGGAAAGTCTTGGTTGTCAATTGTAACAGTTGAGTTGAATGAACCAATTACATGAGTTTTGAAAGGCCAAAACCGGTTAGTATATTACCACTATTTATTAAGAAGGAGAGCCTAATTGATTCCATACACTTTTTTCATTAAGGTTACTTGACTTCCGGTATCAACTAAAAAATAATATTTTTTAGATAATTTTTAACTTCTTTTTCACATAGTAGTTAATGGGGTAATTTCATCAACATTATTAGAAGAAGGGATATTTTTTGAGGACAAGCATCAGATTTATGGCCAAAATTTTCGCATATTATACACTTTGGACCACGATATTTATCTGGGCAAATTTAGAAATGTGACCGGATCCCGAACAATTAAAACAAGTTACGTGATTCCTATCTCTAAAATTTTTTTTCTCAAATTTTGGGAAATTAGGCTTTGTTGCATTGAATTTTTGGATATCTATCATATCGATGGTTATGAAATGTACTTTCAACATCACGGCGGTGGCTACTAAAGTTTGGATTACGCGACGTATCATAAGGAGCGATTTTTGCTTTTATTTTGAAATATCTTGTCATAAATTCCTAATTTTTCTTTAAATTCCTGAATTGTTGTACATCCATATAATAGTTTATTTGAAGGAGAATCCGGGATTCCATTAGTATACAATACTCCATAATTGAAGTCTCGTCGAGAAATCCCTGACCTCGATTCGCTAATTCCCGAATAGCGACTAAATATTGGAATACCGTTTCATTAGGCCGCATTTTTCTATTTTGTAATTCCCTATGCAATTGAGCTTGATTTATTTTTTTCCAAATTCCTGAATAAGTAGTGTTTTTATAAAACTGTAAGAGTTTATACCGCGCTGAGATTGAATAAATAATTTTGCAGTTCCTGTCAAAAGCCGTTTTACAAAAATAATTTTTTGTTGTTCGGTTATTGGGCAAAACGTTAAATTTTCTTCCAAATCAGAAAAAATGTTCAATTGTGTATGAGTCATCCCACTGAAAGAACGAAGAGTTTGATAAGTCTTTAACAAAACCACGATAGATCGTTTTGCGAAATAGAGGCGTCAGCCGATTTCCTGTCTGTAGAAAGTGGGGGGAAAGCAAAGGAATTTTCTGCAACCCGCGGGGGGAAATTTTCTACACCTCGTGTATTTAGTTTATTCTGAAAAGTGGATAAATGCTAGTGAAAGCAAAATATTATTACAAAGTTCTTCGGCAGTTCCATTTGTTTCTAGTTGTAAAAAATTGGCTAAACAGATTAAATCAGGTAGGTTTAATATTTTTAAAATAACAGCGAAGTAGCCTTCAATATCAAAATCTGTTGCGAAACCTGTAAAATTTCGCAATTGTTCTCTAGAAGTCCTACTGAATGGGTGATCGTTAAAAATAACAGAATACAATAATTTTACATTTTGAGTATTGCCAAATTCCAATGTTTGCGCAATAACTGGGATGACATTCAGTGTTAAATAAGACATAATAAATCACTTAAATAGAACCAAAATACGTAAAATATACAAATATTTGCTGATCACTTAAAATAATATATGAGTAGAATAATTCAACATAGAAAAACAAATTAATACTCTATGAAAGGATAACAGTCTAGGATAAAATGTCACTAGTAGATGTTGTACAAGTTTAAAAAAAATATCGTATCACAGTCATTAGCAGTTTCAAAATATATTTTCACAATCGCTCTCTGAGAGTTTGTAAAAAATAATGGAAAAAAAAACTCACGGAAAAGCCATTGCACACAACGTCTTGTTTGTTTAATATTTTGAAAGAAAATGTCGATGTCGGCGAAATTATCGAACTTCACAATCCTGAATTTTTTCCTTTTGAAATTTCACAACACTTGAAATGAAAGGAAAGCGTAAAATCATATTAGTTGGAAAGCACATTAAATTAAAGAAAAGCGTCATTGTCCTCTTTTTTCTTCTTCTTTTTTCTTGCTTCGGTTTTCTAGGGGATTTTAATTAAGGGAAAGGCCGAGCCCCCATATAGAGAGTGACAACGACCAGATTGAATTAAGTTGTGACATAGCCATCTGTCGATAGCTATGTCTTGGGGGTTCCGCGTAAGTTAGAGGTGTGGGATTATCTCTCGGAAGGATGAGACATTCTATAACTCTTAATATGAATTTTATTAAGAATTTAATTTAAATTACTTATATAACGAACAAACTTATATTAAGTGAGAATAAACCAAAGTACGGCCGTTTAACTAAGTCAGATCGCGCAATTAGATCACTTATCAATATATCTTATATCTGCCTAATCTCGATTCAATAATATACTAGCGTTCAGAATACAATCTTCCAACCTTGGAGGAATAATCATCGATCCAATCAACTTCAGATACTCAGGGTAGGCGCGAGTGCAATAGTATACTTTCTTTTACAACGGGCGTGATCTCCGTGATTCCCGGTAAAGTCTAATCACACTCCACCTGTTCCGAACTAAGCTTTCTCTGTTATTGCCATCCTTGCTCACTAAACTTTCTACCCTTTTAAAGGTTACCTTATTTGCATTGTTGCTTCATTTTTACCCTTGGATTTGGGTTGGAAATGTTTTTGCCATTAATCGTGGCGTCAAAGAACGTAGGACTTAAAGTTAGAAGAAACGCGAGAGATGTCACAAAGTCTACATTATTTAGGGAATTATCTACAAGGGAGGGCTAAAATTTGTAAAAGGTATCGGGTGGTTTTATTCCACCAGGCGTCTCGTCGCTGCGCCTTCGTCTAGTCCGTCTGCGTCGTCTCTCTGTCTGTCTTCCCCCGCAATCGTCCTATTCGTCCGTTAAAGTGTCTCTTTATCCTCGACCACCTTGTCCGCTAGGTGGGGCTCTCTTCCTTACGTCATTAAGGGAATATAGGAAGGATATGAGATAACGTGCATCCATTCCTACACACACACACACCAAAATATATATATATATTATATGACATGATTTTAAGTCAGAAACAGACTTAGTTTTTAAAAAGGGAACTTTATTTGATAAAAGTTAGATATCATCTGACGCAAAAAGAGAGAAAAGAACGCCACCGAAAAACAAGTGGGTTAAACACTTAACACCGATCCGACGTTCAGGTGCTCTTGAAAGTTAATGCTGACATATAGGGCTATTAAATGTAACGATCTGGAATTAGCATGTTTATTGGCTAGGCTATATTTTTTGGAAGAAATAAATGGTGATTAGTTTGATACTTCAAGAGGTGAGGAAAAGATGGTTAAGTGCTAGAAAGAAATAAATTTAATCTAAATTTTAAATTTTCATTTCATATATATATATATATATATATATATATATATATATATTTTAAAATATATATATATATATATATATATATATATTACCTCCATTTTCTAATATTAGATAAAAATCACATATTATTATTTAATTCATATATACTCTAGTGTCACTAAAGTTATAATAATTTGTAACTCTCTTATTAATTTTTATACTTTTGTTAAGTGCTACATTTCAGCTATTCACATGTTTTGAATCTGCATTAGGGTCCAGAATCTGGTAATAACTTATTTATTGCACTCAGATTTAGCACGGGATTTGCATTTTTAAGTGCAATTTTTGGTAAGTATTATCTTGTAATGGATTAGACCTCTATCTTGTTTTTGGATAGCTGTCCTAGTCGCAATGTTTATAATACTGCAAGAATCCATTTTATAATTTTTAATCTCGGTTTTCTCAGGTGTCCTTCATTGTGTGATTTTCCTACTGTCTTAAAGTTTTCGAATGTGATTGTTGGATGTTTATCTCTTGTTTTAGAAATAAGACTATATATAATATATATATGCATATATTATAATAATATATATATATAGTATATATAAAAGCAATAAAAATATATAATGTATGTATAAAATATATATATATATATATATATATAATATATATATATATATATATATATATATATATATATATATATATATATGTATATATTACATAATTATATACGGATATGAACCATGATACCCGTCTTTCACCACCTTAACTTGTGACGTCCCTCGCGTTCTTCTTCTAACATAACTCCTAAGTTCTTTGAGCCCTGATTAATGGCAAACCCCAACCCAAACCAAAAAGAAACGGACGAATATGCAAATTGGATATACTTTAAAAGGATAGGGTTTTGTGAGATAGGACGACAAGCCTAGAATATCTTGAATTTTGGAACTTCGGAACAGTGTTAAAACGACCTACAACCCAGGAAGAAGGATACGCTCATCGTCATTAATAATATTAATTATAAGAAGGATTAATAAGGCCTGAGTATTCTTACCGACAAGTAGCATAATAAGAGTGTCTTCAACCAAGGAAGGAGAGTGACTCTATAAAAGGTAATATTTTGGAAAGGAAGTTAGATTAGGCGGATAATTAAATATAATTAAGATAAGTGATCTAATTGTGCGATCTGACTTGCATATTCAGTTTAATTGGTGGCTTATTCTCACTTAAAGAAAGTTGTTATTTAGAATTAAGTAATTTAAGTTATTCTTAATAAAAGTTGTGTTAAGAATCACAAAATGTCTCATCTTTTAGATAATCCCACACCTCTAGCTTACGCGGATCCCGCAAGACATAGCTATCGCAGGATGGCTAAGTCTCAAACTGAAATTTACCTAGCTTAAGTAATAATCAAATCTTAAGTAATCAACCTTTTTCCTTAAGCTGTGTATTTTTTTCTGATTTTGAAACATTTGTATAAAATTACTTTTTAGGCAGGTTAGAAAGTTCCTTTGATATTTTATTTCTTAGTATACTGTTTGATTCTGTAATTCATTCCTTCTTCATTTAAGACGACGCCATCTGGCTTTTTATTTTTGTTCGTCCACCAAAGTAACTAATTAACATAAAACACAATCTAATACCTTTTTTAATCTAATACACTTTTTTTAATACTCTTGTTTTCCTAATTTTAATATCTGGTTTTTGAAGAGTATAATATAATTGTGAAAAGAGACGAAATGTTTTCAGTATACTAAAACACTATTTCTTTCAGAAAATCGGCCTACACCGAAAAGAAAACCGTAACAATGTACGTCCAAGTGCTTCTGATGTCTGTTCTGGCATTGGGCAGTGTGGTGGCTGTCAAGGGGTTCCCTGATAGTATCGTCACCTTCTTTCTGAAAGCGAATGCGTGTGTTTCAGAGTGTAAGTAAATTACACTGAAGAGCCAAAACAACTGATACAGGCATGCATATGCAAATAAAGAGGTATGGAACCAATCAGCGTACGTCGCTGCGGTCGACAAAGCCAATATAAGATAACTAGTGTCTGGCACAGTTGTTAGATAGGTTGCTGCTACAATGGCAGATTATGAAGATTTAAGTGAGTTTGAACCTGGTGTTATAGTCGGCACACGAGAAATGGGACACATCAACTCCGAGGTAGCGATGAAATTTGGAATTTCAAGTACGACCATTTCTCGAGTGTACCGTGAATATCGGGAATCCGGTAAAACATCGTCTACGACATCGCTGCGGCCGGAAAAACATTATGCAAGAAGGGGGCCAACGACGACACGAGAATTATTAAGCTTGACAGACCTGCAACCTTTTCGCAAATTGCTGTAGATTTTAATGCTGGGCTATCAAGAAATGTCACCGTGCGAAGTATTCAACGAAACATCATCGATCTGGGCTTTTGGTAACTGAAGGCCCACTCGTGTACCCTTGTTGACTGCACGACATAAAGCCATACGCCTCGCCTGGGCCCGTCAACACCGACAATGGATTGTTGATGACTGGAAACACAATGCCTGATTTGACGAGTCTCATTTCCAATTGAATCGACTGATAGGCGTGTACGGGTATGGAGACAACCTCATGAATCTATGGACCCTACATGCCAACAGGGGACTGTTCAAGCTGGTGGAGGCTCTGTGATGGTATAGGGCGTGTGCAGTTGGCGTGATATGGGATCTCTGATACGTCTAGATACGACTCTGACAGGTGACAGGAACGTAAGCATCCTGTGTGACCACCTGTAGCCATTCATGTCCATTGTGCATTCCGACGGACTTGGTGAGTTTCAGCAGGACAATGCGACACCCCACACGTCCAGAATTGCTACAAAGTGTCTCCAGGAGTACTGTTCTGAATTAAGACACTTCCGCTGGCCACTAAAATCCCCAGCCATGAACATTATTGAATATATCTGGGATACCTTGCAACGTGCTTTTCAGAAGAGATCTCTACCCCCTCTTACTCCTACTGATTTATGGACAACCCTACAGGATTCATGGTGTAAATTACCTCCTGGACTACTTCAGACATTAATTGAATCCATACCACGTTGTGTTGCGGCACTTCTTTGTGCTCGTGGGGGCCTTACATGATATTAGGCAGGTTTACCAGTTTTTTTGGCACTTCAGCGTAAATTAAAATTTTTAATTAAGAGAGATTTTGGTTGAACTCATATTCGCAAGAACTTGATATCACCGAAGCACAATAGGTTCGAATAGAAGAGAAAGTAAAAACTATCTCAGGTTTTAAAGTTTTATTATCTAGGGTGAAAGACTGTGAAACAAAATAACTGTTTGCAAAACCATGCAAAACCAAGAGTAACCAATGAGTTCCCAGTAAAATATAAAAAAAATTCTGAATACCCATAAATAATATCTGAATTCTCCTAAATCAGAAAATTGCTGACAGAAAAGTATGAAATTTCGAATTTAGACTAATTTTAAAAGGTAAAATTAGGTGCAAGGAAAAAAAAATGAGTTGCGCAGTGAGAAAAGCTTTTTCTAGAAAATAATTAATCATATTAATTAAGTAATAATTTAAACAAGAAACTTTAGGAGCCTTTTGGAGCGGTTTAAATTGAAACCATTTTTTTAGGGGGCTACTTTGGAGACTGTCATGGAAAATTGTATAAGGCATTAAATAATGTATACTTAATTTGAGTATTCTTTGTGTATTGCATATGTATGCATATTTCAGTTTATTTAGAAACATGTTAATTAATATATTTAGCTTTAATTTTTATTTGTTATCTTGCAACTGAAATGATTTTCTTTTATTAGCTGGTAACCCGAGTTTGTGCAAGAAATATGTAGGTTGCGCCAATATCTTGCCAAAACCGGTAATTTCTATAACATTATTTCCATCCATTAGTTTTCTAACATAATATCTAAAAGAAGCTATTTGAATCAAAATAGATGAATTGAATCTTAACCATGTTTAAAAGTCATTTACTATGAATAGGTATATGGTTGAGCCACAAAACATGCAATTAAAGAGCACATTTGTGCTAAGAAATCATTTCTTTTAAAAATTAACACGTTGGCATTTCGCATTTGAAATCATTCCTTTACTAATTTTGTTTCTTAATAATATTTCATTACATATCTATTTTATACTCAGAACAATAATGCATTTTAGTTTTATTATGTTTTGGTTTTATATTTAAGCACAGGTCTTTTCTCAACCTTTTTTTTTTATTCAAGTACCTCCTGATTTCCCATCACTGCTCCACGTACCCTCTCCTCCCCATTACATTCAAATGCTAACATGTACGTGTACTGATTCAGTAAAAATACTTATAATACACGATCATTCTTATTTTAATCAGTAATACAAAATTACTGTGTTTTGGTAACTATACACATTGGACTACATTTTAAAAAAACATGAAAATATGGAACTTTTCACTTTGAGAAAGAAAAGAACTTTTTAAAAACAACATCGTGATGATGAAAATAGAGAAAGAGTATTTCCAAACTTATTGAATCTCTCAGAAGTACTACAGCTAAAGTGTAAGAGGGTACATTCTACACAAATATATAACAATTGGGCAATCTGTTATTAAATATAATTGAAAAATAAAATTACTCAACTTTTATTTTAGGTAAAATTGAATTCACCATATAAAAATACCCAGGAATCATACTTCATGTATACTAAAAAATATAACATATTTAGCAATTTCTAATAAAAAGTCATGACGTCATCAAAACGAAAGCAAATGACGTAATGTTAGAACTTTTTACAGTAACTGAAACTTCATTGAATTTTGGTTCAGTGTCTCATATTTTATATATTTTTTTGCGTGCATCCCTGAGATTATTTCACGTATCACGAGAAAAAAGGGGGGGGGTACGCGTACCACAAGTGCAGAAATATTATTTCAGCCAAATTAAGTATAACGTATTTTTATATTTGTACATATTATGGTATTCGGGAAATGCTTCTGAATACTTTGAAAAACTAAAGAGAATTAAATTTTTAAAATGTTGAAAATAAAAAAAAACAGCAAAATTTTTATTTAATTTTCTAATAAAACTATTTCATTCATTAAATCTATTATGCTTTAACGCTAGTATTACTATTTTTATTTTGAAATATGATCTTTCTTATACGTTTAACGTTACATCAGTGTCCATTTTTAATAAAAATATTCAAAGGCAGATTTCTTCCTAAAATAGTGTTGTTTCTTATTGCAAATACCCTTTCGCAGGTGAAGGACTTTTTCGATAATTGTAAAAATTCCATCTACCCTGATGGATTTGGAAGTTGCAAAGATGGAGACTCTCTTTTGAAATCCGAAGATAAGGAGACACAAGTAAGATACACATCACGCAAAATATTTCTGTCGAAAATTAAGTTCCATCCTTCTTTTTATCCTGTCAGTTATAACTATAGAGATCGAAAAGCTCATTTTGCCAAAATATTTCTAAAAAACATTAAAATGCTGTAATAATAAAATTTGGCTATGGATGTGTTTTCCAAAAACAAAATTATTTAATTTCTTTCATAGGGAAGCTTCCTTTGGACCCTTTTAGGAGAGGCATGTTTGAAACATGTTCCCATTCCCTGCAAAAAGCCTTGAAACTTTCTGTTTTGATAGAAAATTCGCTGAACTATGAGAAAATATGTTTGCAGTGAAATTTGCAGAAATCTTCTGATCTTATATTTAAAGCCGTTAATATAGAATCAGAGGCAGCAACTTTGAATGAAATTTAGCTGATATATAATTTGAATGGATATCTTAACAAACTTGTGTTCATTCGTAAAATTTTATTTCTATGATAATTTTCATCAATTTTGAATTTTTCATTTCAGTTTGAGGAGTGCTTCACTAAGAAGTTATCTCAGGTGAGTTCATTTGAACTTTTACATTTAATTGAAACTAAAGAAAATAAATGATTACTCATTACAAAACTAAAGGATAAAATCATTGCTTTTCCTTTTTCCCTACAGTATACCTTTATAGTTAAAACTACACCGCAATCAGTGACTCAATAATCTCCTGGCTATATGTATTATCATCTTATCAACTCTGCCTTTAGTTAGCTGCGTATGACTTTTTTGAACCAAATTTACAGTTTGTAGTAACTATATGTTAATAGAGAACATTTTATTCTTATCATTCCTGCAGATTAAAAAAAGGAACTTCGGAAAAGAAAAATTAAATATATCAGTTATAGAATTGTCTTATGTATAAGTAATCAGACTTAGAACGACATTTTACCTGGTATGCAAAAGGACTTTCAGATTACTTCAAAGTTGTATAATAATAAATTAAGATACAGGTAAGAAGGATAAGCATTTCTTTAAGTGTACGTATTAAATATGCTAAAGTAGGGCAAAGTAAACCTTGTCAAATAAATTCCAAAGATATTTTTATGTTGAAATTTTAGATTTAAGGTAGTGAGGACTAAGCACGAAGAGCTCTTTTAATAGATGTCATTACTCCGCAAAAAAACTGTCTTAACAGGAAAAGAACAAATATCTCTTACTACCAAAATGGCATTTTTGTAGGAAAGTAACATAAGAGCAGCACACCTTAACACAAGCAAGCACCGCAAATAAAAAGTGGGACTGATTTTTTAAAACTCTCTGATGTCGGTTTTCACCTTCTCACAAGAAATAGCTGTAGAAATTTTGTTGACAACTACAGTAAGCACCATGTTCGATTAGAACTTATTATATTCTAAGTACACATGTCTCGATTCTTTACAAAAGGGGGAGGGTGAAGTAATTCTTACATTCACACTTCTGTAACGTTTTCTTAAAATTTTTTCCATAATAATATGTTTAAAAGGAAAGCCTTCAACATGCGAAATACATTTCCGGGATAAGAGCGTAAGTTTCTTAGGTCCATCTGTTTTTTCAAAATAATTATTATTTTGAAAAAAGAGGAAAGTTGTGCTATCTCTGCTATCAAGTAGTTAATAAAAAATGCCGAAGAAACCGCGCGTTTAAGAAACCGTTATATATATTAAAGAAATGAATATTAGTACCTTACTTTTTCTTATTCATTCTCTATAATATTTTTAAATACAAGTCTGTTACAGTCATATATGTGTTTTATGCTTTTAATGTATCAAATACAATGTTTGATATTATATTTATTGTAATATTTATTTTCATTAGTACGAAACTTCGGATCCACTTGAGGGAAGAGCCGAATACAGATTTGCGGTACAGTATTCAATTTATTATTTATTAATTCATTTTTAGTTTTTCGTCTTAATTTGCTAATCAAGAACTATTCCGTAAAGTGTGAAATTGAACTTTGCGACGGTCCCCTTGGATTAATATAATACATCATATATAAAAAAAGATTTTTTTTTTAATAAATATATACCTTAAAAATTCTCTTAGATTTTCACAAATGGTTGAAATGCGTTCAAATGTTTTTTGTTCTTCGATACTTATTTATTTAAGACGATTGAAAATTGAGTGAATTAAATATATTTGTTATCGACATCTTAAAATCGAGCTGGTTTTTATTTTCTTGTGTATGTACCGTAATTTTTCTTTATGATAATGTAATGGGTATTTGATAGTGGTGAATCTATGTTGGTTTACATAAAGTTTTTTGTGTCAATCACAGAATACCAGAGATAGTTAATGTGAATTAAAGGACCAAACCAGGTTAGGGTATTCTGGTTACTCGAAGTGCAAACCCATCACGCGTGTTTGGGTAGAAGAAATTCCTCTACGCTTTCAAGTGATGCGTATTTAAAACACGTTGTAATAGCGAGTTGAATGTTTCATTCAGTTGATAGAAATACTTGTTTTCAAATCAATTTGTTTCGCCTAAAATGCGAAGTGACATGCGAGATTGAACAAGACCTAACGATTGGGTTTGTTTTTAAATAACCAAATCACTGCTCGCACGGGTAGTAATGCCACAGCAGTGAAGTTGTGTGGAAGAGACAGACCATGGAGATACATGTAAGAAAACTTGCTAGTGCTCCACACAATATGATGTCACTGCGATCTCATCCCCATAACGGAGAACTTCCTATCGTGTGTTGACATAAGATTTAAGTTATTCTACAAGTGTGCCATTATATACTCCCACTGTTTGGCTGACCCTTGGAGATCGACGAGAGCACCAAGAATCTTCCGCCTCCGGGTCAGAGAACACAGCTAGTGGAAAGCCGATTGCAAAAAGTCATCATCTCAGATGAGTCCACCTACAGCCTTAGCTTATAACGATGAACATTGATTCTTTCGATTCTTCAGAGTGCTTTACGTCATAGGGGAAGACCGCTTGGCGTCTGGGTCTAGAGCAGGCGTCGGGAAACCTTGACACGTGTGCAAGAATTCGCACGTGCTACTATTCTCCGTGTCACTCTACGAAGTCATTAAAAAATTAAATAGCCTTGTTACAACTCTCTGCTCTCCATGCATTTGTTCTTAATTTTATTTCTTTAATTATTGCGATAGCTTATACCCAAACTTTTAATGTAATGACCACTAAAAAAATTTTGATGTTCATGGATCACAAGATTCTTGGAAGATTTAATATGAATACACCAGTCCACATTTAAGAGAAATGAGAAATTATAAAAAATGCTGTTTCTGGATTAAAGAAAAAATATTTGCTTTCTTTATCAAATAATTGTGGAACCTAAAACTAAATCGACTAAACGTAATTACGTAATTACTCCTTGTGTAGTAGCAGCTAAAGGAAACCTTTTCACATATAGGAAATATATAAAGGTTGTTGAATTATTGTTTTATGAGTTAACAAACCTATAAATAGTATTAAGCCAAGTTCAAGAAGTGCCACCTTCCACGCAAACTACTGAAAGACGAACAACTCAAATGGCAGATAATTTAACCATGAAACAGAATCCTGGTTTGCAAGAAACTGTTGCATTTATTATTACATTTAATGACTGATGGAAGTCATTTTGAATCATTATAATAGAATGGTTTTACACACTACAGCTTCAAGGTTGCCAACCCTTTGTCTTTGTCTGTCAACCTTTTTTTCTGCGGGGCCGCATACATATGATGGCTATTTCACGCGGGCCGAAACAGGAGAATTAATGAAGGGAGGACGGGTAGAGAAATTCTTTAAGACCAAGCTAACAGAAAATTGAAAATATGAAAATTGATCAAAATATTTAAACTCCTATTTTGCTATTTTTAGTTATTATTTTTTATTTTTGTCATTAAATTTTCTAAATTGGAAGAATTTAAGAACCACTCTTTCACAATTTCTGCATTAGTAAACGGTTTCATATGATTACCAATAATACATAAATTTCAAAGGGTATCTTTGTTACCGTTGTGACATTATCTTTGACAACACACTTTTTTGCTGTTGTAAAGATTATTCAAGAAAATCTATTTATCACCTCTTGATAGAGATATTCGAGGAAAAGTGTCATTGAATGATTCCTGTTTATCGACATTTTTTAAATACAACACTTTCGTGACAAATCAAATTACTGAACTATGCTTGTTTTTCACTACAAAATAATTAACTTCCCAATCGTCTTGAAACAATCTATTTTATTCGAATATTTTTCGCTTGGAAGATATGAAAGATAGCTAAAAATTAGTTCCACTCGTAAGATGGTTGCTACTTCACTGTTGTCTATTATCACTAATCAGAAAAATACATATCAATGTATATCCAAATATATATCCCATACGACATCGACAGCAAAAATCAAAATTGATATATTTGATTTTTTAACAAAGAATTTTCCAACCAAATTTTCATAAACAAATAAATAATAATAATAATAATAATACCGGGCCACTTAAA
Source organism: Trichonephila inaurata madagascariensis (assembly GCA_019973955.1). Taxonomy (NCBI): domain Eukaryota; kingdom Metazoa; phylum Arthropoda; class Arachnida; order Araneae; family Nephilidae; genus Trichonephila; species Trichonephila inaurata. The sequence continues at coordinate 58,634 of BMAV01024766.1, forward strand.
AAGGCCCGGCGGGTCGCAGGTTGAGTATGGCTGATCTAGAGGGTTTTTAGATGACATGGGGAATACGGACCACTCCGTATTTTGGGTTTTCCTGAACAGCGAACATCAGAGCAAAATATGGAGGCTGGTGTCCTGTCTTTCTTTGAGTGCATCCCTAAAGCTATATTTCTGAAAGGCGATACCTCTTCACTTGTTGCTTTGGTACATGCAAGCATTCTCAAGTGCGCGCTATGTTTCGGTTTATTTAAGACATGCACATTTCATGCATACATCAACCATTGCGTCAAATTTTATATGAAAGGGCAAATGGATAACACCGCTCACCGGCATCTGAGTGTATGACTGACTTTTGATTTCAGGTAGAGGCCTGCTTGAGAGAGAGAGAATGCGTTCACAATCTATAAGACTCGATGTCGTGATGAGTACATGCTCTCATCTCTGAGCTGCTCAGATGCACATGTTGTTGATTATTTTGCAATTCTTTCTGGTTAAATTAATTTTAATTTGAGACTACTCTAAGTAATGCGTGGAAAAAATGTAATGACTCTTAGCGATTATTACATAGTGTAGGGCATTTTTTATAAACAGGGAATTTTTTTTCCATTTATATTGTGCTTTAGCTTCTTTTCCTTAAAAAAAAAATGTGAAATTGACAACATTTTTCGTCCGCTGTAGATTTATTTCAAAATTTCTTTTTTATAAATAAACAATTTTATTGATTAAAAATATCTTCAGGATAGTATTTTAAGACACTATTAATCCGTTCCGCGCGGGGGGAGGAATTAAATAAATATTAGCTCACAAGAGAGTTTTTCTTTCACAGATTTAGTTTTGAAATATTTCTAAGCTAGAGACTGGATTCATCATGTTTACCATACATTCATTTTTTTAAAGAAATTGATTATTTTTTTTTTATTTCTAGAAATGCATCGAGAAGTACGGACACCTATGCTTGGGTTATTAAGAAATGGTGAATTAAACTTTCTGACTGAAGGCAACCAGATAAAGAAGTTAAAAGTTTTATTTTTCAAACTAAATGTTAAATCTAGAAAAAACAATTTTTTTTATTCATGTATTGTAAAACTTTTTATTATTTAAAAACCCTAGGATGTAATAAATAGAAATATTTAAATACAATTTATTTTGTAATAATTAATGTAGTTTTAAGCGACAAGCAAAACATTTTAAATATAAAATATTTTAAATTTATCTTTTTTTATTTTTACAATGAAATTCAAACTAAAGAAATTTATGTATTAAGTATAATGACAAGGAATAAAAAAAACCTTGCTCTTATAATTTTAACTTTATATTATGAGTATTAAGTGATCAGGATTTTATACAGAAAATAACTCATATCAATAACTGAGTCGTCAAAAAACTATAACACCCTTGAAAACTTTTGCAATTCTATCATTGTTAATGGCGTCGAAGGGAAATAAATTATAACAACTTCCATTAATGAGCTATTTTTTCACGCATCTTTCTCTTTTAAAATAGATTTAATTTTAATGTCTAAAAATTTTTTCATGCAAAGTATCAAAAATTACAGGGGTCTTAATTTATATTGGGGTCTTAATTGGGCATTCTTAAATTGTTAAAATAATATACGAGAAATCTCTCTCTGAATGTAAGAAAAATTTCTAGCCGCCGTTTTCTGATTTTGACAGCAAATAACTGAAAATAGCATTCCTGTTTTAAAGCATAGATGCGAGAAATATTAGATTGAGTAAATAAAAAAATTCACAGTTATGTACTAAAAACTTTTACAAATTTGAGTTCCTTATATCTGTTAATTAATGCTCAACATACGAACCCATACCGCATGTTATGTACCGAATGTGTTCTTTCAAAACAAAACATCTACCAATTTCACAGGTAGCAATATGTACATTTAATAAATCACATATTTCTTTATAGTTTTTTTTCAAAAGAATTTCACCTTCAAATTTTTTACTGTAAAATTCATTGGAGAAATCGCGGCTTGTTTTTCTATATAAATCAAAGTATTTGCACAGAAGATATAAGAATACCTTGAAAGTTTTTAATGAATTAAACCAACGACAGTTATATTTAAACTTCCAACATCTCAATGCATTAAAATCTATTCTAACACCTGAAAGTTTTCTGTTTATATAGCTGTCAGTAGTATTAGCATGATCATAACTGTATCAGAAAGTTTCTTGAACATAACATCAGAACGAGTAATATAGAACCCAAATTCCATGTTTTTTATTAAAAAAACTGCTAAGATCTTTTTTAAAAGAAAAAGCAACGCATAAATAAGTTTTTAAACCTCACCTTTACAGCAGAATGGAAAAACTAGTGATTTGTCAATTAAAACTCTCAAACATCAAGGTGAAAATATTTTTTTATATCAATTATGTGCGAAATTCTTTTAATCAAAGGAGGAAGCAATTTTTTAAAAAACAGTTTGTTTTTTGGGGGCCCCGTTTTTTAATGAAAGCGAGGGCAATTTTTTACAAAGTTTTGTTTTTTATTGGAATTTTCTTATGACATCAATATGAAAAGAAACTTTTCAGTTTTTTTAGAGTTTTACCGTGACATCAAAGGAAAGATAGTAAACGTATTTATCGACCGAGACACTAGGCATGAAAAAGGGAAAAAACATAGCCTTATAGTAATGTAATATACATTTTTTTCTTTTGACACCAGAGTGAAAAAAAAAATTAACGATAAAATATCTTACCAAGTTTGGTGAGGTTATGCATATGTAAATATGAAAATAACTCATAGAGAGGTATACATCATAAATAAGATCTAAATCTCTCATATCAGCACGCTCAGATGAAGATATCTGTATCAAGTTCTACATCATTCAATCAATAACCTGCAGAAATTTTTTAAGTAAGTTTCTGTTATATATATATGAAACTAACTTTAGAAAATTCAGTAAGCCAAATGGCCCCTGTTTTATTATCCACTGAAGTTACACTGAAATTGAACAGTTTTACATAGAAATCATTTACAGACATTAAAATCAATACAGACAATATTCCATATGTATCAATAACATATATTAAAAGCAGTAACATTCGTAAAACAATATATACACATGTATGATATATATATATATATATATTAAACATACAAAAATTCTGTAGGCCTAGTGGTCTGTGTTTTATTGTCCATCACAAGTTACACTAAAATTGAATAATTTTACATAGAAATCACATTTGCAGACATTTAAAAACAATACAAGACTTTCCATATGTGAAAAACATAATTTAAAACAAAAAAACAATCAAAACATGTTGTTGTGACTAATGCCCCCTGCCTGACGAAGATTGAAAAGCCCACGAAAATCATCACGGTTAAGAGCTAGAATTTTTATGCCTGTTGTTTGCCTTAGCTTTGAGCACCATGCAGGTGACAGTACAATTTTGCTCGATTCCACCCCAATGTAGAGGGCGAAAACCGTGCGGGTGGCTGCGTGGTCCTCCACCCTTCCCTTCTACCAAATCCATACGGGGGACTTGCTGTCACGCTACTGAGCACACCCATGCCGCAAAGGTACCATACGTTTACAAACATCCATGGTGCCCTCCTGTGGACGAACTCCAGTCCCTACGTCACCGCACTTCAGCGTAGCTAACCACTATACCGGCAGACATAGGCATATAAACAAACATGTACATATATGGTACTATGTACCATGGCAAAACTAATAACATATGGCAAAAAATGAAAAAAAAATTATTCACTTATGTTTTCATTACACTATTTAAAAAGCCTCTGCAAGGGTTAAGGGAGTTTATACTGTCGGTTTGAACCAGCAGCTTCAAAACCAGCCAAGAAATTTTTCAGGGTTCCGGGGTCGAAAGTTCTACCATTCTTGTATCATGCCCTTCGATTTTGTCGATTTTCGGGAACAAACATAGTATAAAACTAATTATTGAATACCAAATAATGTAACACACACTAATAAAATTAATCATCAATAAAAATACTCTTAATTAAATTTTACGTACTATATACTTAGAATTATAATCAATCGGAAAGAATATTAAGGGCTTTGGGTCCGATCCCCAGGATACCCCCCAGGGGCTACTGGTTTGAACATATTTTTTGTTATAAAAGGCTGATAATCCAATTTTATTTTTTACAACAGTTTTTAATTCATGGTTTTTTGAAATTATAGCTGCTTGTTTCTGTCTCAAGCAAAGTGTATCGAATAATGCATTTCTATACATTTGCCAGAAACGAGTTACACTACTTTTAATACCCTTGCTGCTTTTTTTGTTTTTTTGTGGTGTTACTGTTGCTGAATGCATACATTTTGCATTTTAACCCTGTAAATTCTTTAATAGGCTGAATAGTTTCGATTTTCAAAAGTACTAACTTTCCCTTGTTTTAATCATCAAACGTAGGTTGTTTCTTTCAAATTTGCTTAAATCTAAAATGCTTTCAAAATTCCTTCTAAAATTTTTGTAAACATCTTCGGTTTGAATATTCATGTATAAAGAATCAGTGTCAGTGTATAAGAGTTCACATTTTGAATCATAATAAGATTTGAAGTGTGAATAATACAGCTTATACATCTGTAGTTTGGAAAGCTCCAAAACACAAAATCTGATAAAAATAGGTTTATCTAAAACCAAGTTTGGTTTCTTCACTTTAAAAATAGTTCAATTATCATTCATACATTCGAAATAATCCAGGAAAGAACTGGAAAGATTTTTTTTACATCTTTCAGATGTTAAATTGCCCTTGATAGAGATTTTGCGACGAACATGGATCATAGTTCGACCAAAAAATGCATTGTTCATTTTTTTAAAAAATGATTTTTGAAATTCATTATGGATTTTTATTCTCTTTTGATTATTGAAATCTATATAACTTTTCAGCCAAGGTCTTTGTCTGAATGCTAGAATTCTGTGTATTTTAGTTAAAATCATACCTTTTTCTATATAAAATTTTAAGTTCAAATAATGTTGAGTGATTTTTTGGGGGCAAAAATTAGGAGTTAGTTTTTTACTTGGAAAGGTACTTTTTAAACCAAATTCATCACAGAGCTCTTTAGAATAATTAGATAACATATCATATGTTATTAGAATATGTTCAAAAGCCAAAGGTAGATCATTATGCTTGCTATGAAGATGTTTCGGGTATAGAAAATCAACTTCTAATATGTAGCCAATATCAGAGTCTTCGTCGAGTTCCAAAACATTAAATTTGAATAACTGCTCAGAATCAAGCCAGCGGAAATTTCCAACAGGAAGAAACTAGCTCATTGCAAAGCCGTATAAGTTGTTAGCATCAAGTGCAAGAATGTAATTGGACGGTAATTTTTTATTGTAGTTTTCCGTTATATAAGGATTTTTTGCTATCGCATGTCTTCGTCCTAACAAGCAAACATCTCCTCTCATGCTCTTTTCAAACTACAAATACTCATTTATATCCCCTAGTAACTATAATTCTACTTTGCTAATTTTTAAACTCGCATTCCATGTTAATTGAGCACTTGTTATAAAATGAACGGGATCTAAACGATAAGATTGCATAGAAGCTCGTATAAGCGATACGAATATTTCTGCTAACATTATAAAATTCACATTTTCATAAATTTCCAAATAATCACTAAACGTCCGACATTCAAATGCATCAAATATATTTAAACCATGTTCATAATCACTATCTGGGATAGAAGAACTTGTTAAGAGGTCATGAAATATTTTTTTTTATTAGGTAGGCGTTTATCATTCAGCTTTTCTATGTGATCAAAATAAGAGTATGGAAATACGCCTTTTCTCAGTAGTAAATATAGGTTTTTTTATTTTTAAAAAGCTGTTAAAAATTTTAAAGGGGTGGTTTGAGTTTTTAAAATTTTGATCTAGAGTTTCAATAGAGGTATCTAAAAATTTATATGAATCTAAGCACTTTAGGTAATCCAACGAAAACGTAGTAAATTTTTCCATGTTTACTGGAATTATTTCAATACATTTAGCGATTTTTGGGGGAATGTTCGTTAATATTAAAATGATTGTCATAATTTTGGGAATTGTGGATTATTATGGGGATGAAGTAAGTAGCTCGATAGTTTAGATTACATACCGGAGACGCAAGACCATTTATTCGACCCCAATGAGCATGATATCGAACGCGTATTTCTCCAGATAGAAATTTTTTTTACAAATATGACAAAACAGAGGATCATAGCAATCATCTGGACAGGGGAGGAGAGGCATTATGCGATGCATTTCTTTATGAGCCTATCAGAAAGATATTTTAAAAAAGTTCGCGATAGCATTTTTTCCTACATAGAATATATAAAATATTAATTTATCATCCGCATCGTTTGCTATTATGAAATAACTAACACCTTTGTGTCGTTCAAGGTTCACTGTAACACTTGTGGTTTTAGATGGTAGACCGCTACCTTTTTCAGTTAAATATTCAAAATCAGCAGAAATACAAAAAGGATGATAGAGCATTTTACTTAAATTGGTAAACTTTAGAATAAGGTTTCGCGGCATTGAAACTTTTTGTGGTTTATTTTGAATACAGAAAATTTTGTGCTGTACCAAGGTATCTAATCGTGAAAACCACTTAAGCAATGTTTTCAAAATTGGTGAATGCCATTTTTATTATTCATCAAACGATTGAAATTTTTAATTTGAAAAAAAAAAGGATAATCATAAAAAAAATAAATCAATTTCGGGGCAAATAATTGCTTTAGAACTGATGTATATAGAAAAAATGTCTTCCTCTGCATATCCAAATACATTGATTTTTAGCTTATTTAGTATTTTAACTTGTTTTATTTTTGAAAACTTAATTGGAAAACTCAAATTACAAATTTTTAAGTATTTCAAATATTTTTATATTTTTGGGCTATGTTTGAATTTATTTGAATGGGAAACAGTTTTGCCAAAATGCAATACGTGAAACGCATCCCATAGTTGCATTTAATATTTAATAAATCCTTTTGGTTCCTAAGTTTTATTGGTAAAGTTGCATTTCTACACCCTCCTCTCTTTTCTCTATAATTACCTATATGCAAGTCCACAATTTCGATTAATTTAATTGACCAGTCACGGCCGTTTCTTATGAACGAAACAATAAGATTAAAGATTTTTTTAAAAGCTGAATCTATAGCAGAAAATATTTGATATTGGGATAATATTCGTTCAGGATTGCTACAGAAGTAAAAAGTTTGAATCAATTCTTCTTCATTGTTTATTTTCCAAAATATAATATTTAAACAAGTTATGAGTCTAATTCATAAAATATGATATGAACTAAAAATATCATTCAATTATAGCCTTATGTCGTGATAAAGAACATTAGGATCTATATAATTCGTACGAGCTCGAAGTGTTCTCGCAAAGCCTCTAAAAGAGGACCGGTGTTCAAAGAAATGTAGCATTATAATGAATAAAATATGTTTGAACAAAAATAAATAGAAGAATTTGGATGTGTTTTGTGTTTTGGATGATATTTTACAACCAGGTCTGACTCTTAACTAGAAACTTTGTTTGAGAAAAAAAAAAAAAAACGTCAAAAACATCAACATTGAAAACAGAAACAGTTCAAGAAACAGTTCAGAAACATATGTATCAAAAATTAAATGATGAAAATCATTGCTTAGTAAGCATAATCCACACATGTATTCACACATTAAAGTTTCTTAACTTGAAATCTCTATTGTTTAATTTCATATGTGCATCATATTATCAAAAAGGTTTCAACAATTTAATAATAAAAATTACTTAGTGAGCATAAAAATGCAGCACAAACATATACATATATATATATATTGCCTTTCACGATTCACCACTTATTTAGTGGAAATCAATGTGAACTTCCATAGCTTTAATTGCTTTTTTCAAAACACTCAGTTAGTCTATGGGTATATTAAGGGCAGTCAGTAGAGTAAAAGCCTTTGGGAAATCGATTTTGGTTTTCATACTTCAAAAAATCTCCAAATCGGGCCCTTTTTCCAATATAAAATATACAGCCATTTTATGAATTCGAAGTATTTTAAAAATGACTTTTAAAAAAATCATCAGCTCGCGACCACGCACATTAATTTTTACACCGGGGGGTACAAACGTCAGTGTTGGGTGCAGCCAATCAGAGTCTTCCTCCCCCCGGAGAAAAGTCGGGTGGGGCGGCTTTAGACAGATAAATTAAAATTAATTAAACTGTTGCAAAGCTCTATCTTTTCATTTTTAAACGCCATTAACTTTTTTAATGCTAGCAACGTTTAGGGTTTTTTGGAACTTTATAGCTAATGGTTTGAGTGTGATTCGAAATTTAATTATTAACTAATAGAAATTAAGATAAATTTGTAGATAAACAAAAAATTTAAGGATTTTTTTAAGCTTTTTCTTTTAAAAAGGGAAGATTTTTTTTTTAAAATTTACTGTTTTCAAAATTTTTTTTTTTACGTAAACCAATTTCTACGGAATTTACTTTGTATTTTTAAAAGAAATTTTTGAAATATTTCTGCCATTTGCTAGAAAATTCAGTCATAACAAAAAATTCAATTTTTTGAAATTTAATTATGTTTTTTCAAAAATTTCTTTATTTTAAAAAAAAAACGAACAAAAAATTTTTAAAAATTTCACTGAAAAAAAGATAAAAAAGGTTTTCAATATAAGACAAAATCTTCAGTGTTAAAGTTTAATAGTTTCTGGAAAAGTTACAAAGAAAAATTGCAAACGTTTGAGAAACTTGTTAAAACTTAAAAAAAATAAATTTCAGATTAAAAAAAAAAAAACCCAGTCTTGTGGCTGCTTTAGAAATCATTTTTTAACATATAAGAAATTTGTTTGATACTGGAAGTTGCAGTATATTTAAAATTTAAATCCATAATGAAAAAATTTTAAATGTCATAACACATATTAACAGATCTTTTCTTTTACATAGATACACATTATTCAAATTTTAAAAATGTTTTTTTGGTTCTTTGATGTAAGTAATGCATCACAAAAAACTGAAAATTTTTTCAAGAGGGGGTCAAATTTGGGGAAAAAATCATGTAAATTCTCAGACTTTTTTTAGATGCATTTGTCGTAACCAAAAAATGAAAATTTTTTAAAAAATTGGGGAACGGGTTAACGAACAAATTTTTCATTTTTTGGTTTGGCGCAATTGTTTTTGTAAAAAATCCAAAGGGGGGAAGGGATACAAAAAGCTATATTTTTTTGAAATATTCCTCAGAATTTTTGCTAAAATGCCGTTTTCTGAAACCACGGAAAGGACTTTTTTTATTAAATTTTAAATTTTTTTTTTGTATAAATCTACTGAATGTGTTTTTGGGGAACTGGACAAACTTTTACTATTTTTTTATTTTATATTCTTGTGTTTTCTATTTTTTTATGTGAAATTTTGAAATTTTCCCTCGGACTTTTTTTAGTTAAAATGCAGATTTCGTAACACAAAAAAACCCTTTTAAATTAAATTGTATATTCTTTTTGTATATATCTATTTGAAGGTGTGTGTATGAACGGGACACTTTTACTGTATTTTTTCATATATATTCTTGTGTTTTCCCTATTCTTTATGTAAAATTTTTTGAAATATTGCTCCAGACATTTTTATCAAAAAATGAGATTTTCATGAAAAATGAAAAATTTTTACTGGGGTTTTTGGTTTTTTTTTCCATAAATCATGTAAAACGGGAATTTTTTTACTATATATTTCTTTTTATATTCTTTTTTTTGTTCTTATTTTTTATGCAAATTTTGAAATATTTCCCCAAAATTTTTACCCAAAAACACAAAAAGGGTGATAATTTTTATTAAATTGTGCATTTTTTTTCTTCTAAACCCCAAATATTCATAACTAAAAATTTTTTGGGGTAAAAAAAAATAAAACCCTTTACAATGCTATATATGTTTAAATGTATTTTTTAAAAATTTAAAAAAAAGGGAAAAAAAAAAAGTTTTAAAAATTTTTGGGAAAAAAAAGCTAATATTTAGTAAAAAAAAAATTTATATTTATAATTCATTATTTTTGTTGATGAAGCCCTTTTTTTCCATTAAAAATGAATTTTCTCAAAATGATTGTTTTTTAAAAATGGTGTAAATTTTTTTTCAGAATCTGCAGAATGAATGAAAATGCAATTTTTTTTTAAAAAATAAATAATATGTAACTATATATTTGGGGGGTTTTTTTTTTCAGATTTTTCTCAAAAAAATTTTTCTGAAAAGCAGTTATCGTAAAAAAGACAATTTTTTAAAAAATTTTAAAAATCATTCTTTTTCGATTAAATTTTTTTTAAAAAATAAACAAATTTTATTTGAAATATTTTACCATTGTTTAAAATAAAAAAACCCAATTAATAAACAGACAAAAAATTTTAAATTTTAATTTTCCCCGTTTCCGTGAGAAAAAAGGTTCTTAAAAAGCTATATTTAAATTTGTCGGGGTTGGGGTAACATTTCTTCCCAATCCAAAATTAAAAAAATAAATCCATTGTTTGTCGATATCAATTTAAAAAATTATATACATAGTATTAGGGTATATGAAAAACATCAAGATTTATAATAAAAATCAATTTATATAAAGGAAAAAACATCTATAGGAAATTTTTTTCGGCTAAAAAAAAGGGAAATTTTTTATCTCTGTAGTGAAATTTTTCCTCTCATTAAATGGGAAAAACACACACCGAAATTCCCAATGGTAAAAAAGCTATGGAAAAAATCAAAAAAGATATGAAGGCTATTGGAAAAGAGATGTTAAACCAAAGGGGAAAACAAACTACGCCCAAAATAAATTTAAAAGGGCAAATTAGGGTCTGGAAAAATTTATCCCAAAATTTTTTATCTATATAAATGGAAATTTATGATATTTTTGAAAATTCTTCTATTTATGGAAATGACATCGAAAAAATAATTTTTTGGAAAAACAAGAAAAAATGGGGATACCCGGAAATTTAAAAGACCGCCCCTGTGCAAAAATCAACAATGAAAAAATGTAAAAATAATGCTTTATATTCAAAAGGGTATTTATGGCCGATACAAAGGGCAGAAAATTTTAAAAAGGTAGCTCAATCCCGGGGAAGATAAGTAACCTTTGGGTTTAAACCGGAAATTTTTTCCCCTCGTCCCCAAAATAAAGCCACAGCTATCAAGTAGTTATGAAACCCAACTTGATTCGTCCTATCAAAAAGGGCTTGGTTACTTTCCAAAAAATTTTGTTCCGAAGCCTCCAAAAATGTTTTTTTCTACAAAACAAACAGATTTGGAATCATAATTTTTTTAAATTCGAAGGACATATTGGAAATTTTGAGTGTTTTCTCCCCATCAAAAACATAAAATTTTAATAAATCTATAATAAAGGTTTGCTTTAAAAAATGGGAGCTGTAAAAAAAAATAATTTTGTCATGATATGGACTCTTTTAAACAATGTTTTTGGGTTTTTTTAACAATTACAGTAAAATCAAATCATCCCGGATTAAAAAAATTTTGTTTACTAAATGAATTTACGAATTTAAAAATTTACACAGATGTTTGTTAATTCTTTTAAAATTAATCCAATGTAAAGTACCAATTAAAAACCTTTATACCCCCCAATTTTAAAAAATTTAAAACCCGAAGGCAATAAAAAAATCCGAAATTTTTCTGAAATTCTGAAGGGCAAACAAAAAGAATGGAAGATTTTGGGGAAACCGGAAAGCCTTGGGAAAGAAATTGGGGGGAAAAACGTGGGAAAACAACAAAAAATTTTAAACAAAACTTTCCTTCCCGGGACTTTAAAAAGACCAAAAAAAGAAAATAAAAAATAAAAGGGTTTTTTTTTCATTTTGGGTTTTTACGAGATGTTATATTTTAATGAATGGTACCCTGTTTCCCATGTTGGACTATGAAGTGAGTTTCAGGAAAGCGAATTGGATTACGTCAGGCATTATTCAGATTTCTTAAGTACGTTGGAAATACAAACAGAAAAGAGAGTTGATGTTTGGTTAGTTATAAAGAATATAGAAAACTCTATCCTATTAATTATTTCGATGTTTCTAATAATCCTCTTTATGTTAATGCTAAAAATTTAAATATTGAATATACCTTGGTATTTGAAAAAATCTTGAAAAACTTATAAATTTTCTACTTTAAATGAGAAGTGGAAAATTGAACATGATATAATAATAGGAAATTTGAAAGTTTACTAACGCTATAAAGAGGATTTACACTTCACTCAAGATGGTTTGACCTTGGTATCCATGACGATAAAGAATAACTCAAAACCCACTTGAAATGGTTTTGACTGAGTTCAACGGCTCGTGATAAAATAACATAACATACATAGATACATTGATTGCCTACGAATTTTAAGAGTGTAGACTAGCTGCATGACCCGGCGTTGCACGGGCTTTCTTGAGTATGTAAATTTTCCTTTCCGCTCTCAATATCAGCACTTTCAGGGGTGGGTGTGATTATTTCCCCTTTGTTTTCTCTATGAGAAATTTTACTTTACCTTCTTGACATCAGCCCATCCTGGTGTTTTTTATATGTATTGACAGTAAAATTTCCTTTTTATTATTATCTTACACTTATTTTCCACATCAAAAGAGGAAAGCAAATTTATTTTAAAACTACAGAAGCAAATAAACATAACGATTAATTTTTTAACGATAAATTATAGCGATTAATTCAAAGGGAAAAGTGCCATGGAAGAAATAATAGTACAAGAGAAGGTATTGATATTCTTGAAGCATTTCGTCGTTAACAAACCAAAAATAACAAGCAAAAAAAGAGAACCGGGCGGAATTTGAGAAGGGAACGTCTCTCAATTCCCTGTAATGCCAACAATTAAAATTGTGGAGCAATTTGCCTGTGCATTAAATATTGTATTAAAAGCACAGTTTCCAGAGTGAGGGGTAAAGACCCAGTTTCACGTGTTACTCTACAGTCTGCAAAATAAGTGTTTACATAAAACACTTTTTTAATAGTTGATTATGTATATACACTTATATTGCATTATTAAAGTTTATGGAACACTGTTTTTTATAGATTGACTATATTTTTATATTTTTACGGGTAACAGTACACCATACACTTTAAAAAAGAAATCGATTTTTCAATCGCAGTTTTAAAAAATAGTGCATATTTTTCTGAATCAGAAAATGCTAACACTCAAATGTGCATTGATAAAATAAACGCAAAGCATGAAATAAAGATTATCAGTTTTATTATATTTTTTAAAGATAGTGTACAGTAATTTTATTAAAAAACTGGTTAATTACGTTCTGTACATTATTTTACATGTGTGTGCGAAATATTTTTCATAATCAAGAAAGAAATATTTTTATAAGAAAATGAAAATATGTATTACAAAATTATTTCATGTCCAGTAAAACGAAGTAAAAAATATTTCGAAATTAAAATTACTTTTACAACTTAAGAGCATGCTTGAAGTATCAATATAAGACAAAGATAATTGGCTCGCAATAAGGAATGAAGCATATTGATTTTATATTTTTTATGGAATTTATGCTGATTTAACTATTTAGGTCAATCAAAAAATTTCAAATTGAAATGGTCAATCTTTTATAATTTTATTATACGATTAAATCAGTGTTTCTCTAACTGTGCGGCGCGCCCATCTAGGGGGCCGTGATAACTCTACAAGGAGGCGCGAGCATATTGAGAAGTCGAAAACAAAAGATTACTTAAAAAATTATTAAATAACTGAAAGTAAATTATAATAATTCTGACATAATAAAAAATAAAATACCAAACCGGAAATTAAAAAAAAGTCGTTTTAAAATTTGAAACTGGTTTTTTAAACAAGAAAAAATTTTTAAAATTCCAGGAAGAGGGGCCATTTAAAAAAAAATTTCAAAAAAAATTTTTTCCCGGGAAAAAAAAAATTTTGTAAGTAATTTCCCCAAGGGGTTTTTTTGGGGAGGGGTTGATGGGGGAAAAAAAAAAAAATTTTTGGGGTAAATTTTCCCAAAAACTTAAATTCCTTCAATTGCCCCCCTTGGTTTTATGGAAAAGGACAAAAAAAAAATTATTTAAAAATATGCTGGAAATTAACCTTTGGTTCAAACGTTTAAACACCGTTTGCACTTAAGTGGAAAAATTTTATTTTTTAACCCCAAGTATGTATTATTGAATTCGATACATTGTTTTGCATTGAAAAAGGACCAAAAAATTATGATTGGATTTTGGGGAGCAAATATTGAAAGTTTGAGGCACTGGATTAAATGAAAAAAAAAGTCAGGCTTTTTTTAAAGTTTTTTTAAAAAAGCATAAATTTGGTATTTAAATATTTGAAATGAATCTCAGAAATGTTTTAATATATCGTTTCTTTTTTAAACCATCATTTAAAAATTTGTAATTTTGGGAAAATGTAAATAAACATTAATAAATAATAACTGACATTTTATAAACATGAGAGAAATTTTCTTTTTAAAAAAAGGCAAAAAGCAAAACTATCAAAAGTATTTCCATCACATCTAAAATGCGTAAAATGAATACAAATGACAATATAAAAAAAATTTTAAATCATTTCTACTTTGGTCAAAAAAAAAAAAGTTATATTTTAGTTTATTTTCATCAAATAAGTACAATTAATATAAATATGACAAAAATTGATATTTAAAACAAAATATAAGCGATTTTTTTTTTGTAATTTTTCATTTTTCCTTTCCATATTAAGTGTTGGGCTATTTTTATTTTTTACTATTTATTCCTTTTTTTAAATTTTTACTCTAATTATAATAAAAAAAAAACTTATTCTCAGAAAATTTTCCATCCAGGTGGAATTCCAACCCCCACGTTTTAAATTTGTCCAAAACCCTTTTTTTTCCACAGTGTCACAACGATTTTTTTCTATATACGTTTTTGAATTTAATTTTGGTTTTTTATTTATTCATTAATTAAATTTAATTAATGAATTAATATTTAAAAACCGTATTAACATCATTTGTCATCAAAAAAAAGTTTAAAAAATTTTTTTTTAAAAAGTAGATGAATAAAAATATTTTATTAAAAAATTGAAACTTTAACAAAAAGAGAGAGAGTTTTAGCTATAATATACAATTTTTGAAAAAACTACTAATAGCGATTTCATTAAAAAAGCATACATGAATGATATATGATATTTACATGTATTGTTTTTATTTATAATATAAACAATTTGAAATAGTACTAATGGAAAACGTAACATTTTACTAACAAAAAATCCAAAAAAAAAATTAATCCAAAACTGATATATTTCATTTATATTCTTGTTTGTTCTTATTCTTTATGCGAAATTTTTGAAATATTTCTCAGACATTTTTAGCTAAAACACAGAAAATGTGATAATTTTTATTAAATTGTGCATTCTTTCTTCTATAACTCTGCTATATTCATGAACTGAAAATTTTGAGTAAAAGAATCAACCGCTACAATGCTATATATGTAAAATGCTATAAATGTATTTTCTGAGAAATTTAAGTAAAAGAAAAAACTAAAAAGCTTTAAAAGTAATAGAGAATAAGCTAATATTTAGTAAAATAGGGCAAATACATGTTATAATTCATTATTTTTGTGTGATGAAGTGCCTTTTTACATTAAAAATGCAATTTTCTCAAAATGATTGTTTTTAAACTGCGTGTACCTTTTTCTCAGAATCTGCAGAATGAATGAACATGCAATTTTTATTGCACATAAATAATATGTAACTATATATAATGGAGCTCCTTTTTTTCAGATTTTCTCAAAATATTTTGCTGAAAAGCAGTTATCGTAAAAGAATGACAATTTTCAAAAATTTCAAAGTCATTCTTTTACGATGAATTTTTTTGAAAAAAGTAAACAACATATTTGAAATATTTTACCATTGTTTAAATAAAAAAAGCCTAATTAATAAACAGACAAAATTTGAAGTTTTTATATTTACCAGTTTCTGTGAGAAATAGGTTCTTAAAAAAGCTATATTTAACTTTGTCGGTATAGGGGGTATCGACTACTCCTAACCAAAATTGATAAAATAAATCCATTGTTTGTCGATATCAATAAAATTATTATATACATAGTGTTAGGATATATGTAACACATCAAGATGATAATATAGTCAATTTATATAAAGAAAAGACATCTATAGATTAATTTTATCCTCGGGCTGAAAAAAAGCGAGTTTTTCATCTCTGTAGTGAACTTTTCCTCTCTATTAAATGAACTGAACACACACTGCATTCTAATGGTAAAAATACTATGGAAATGAAATATTTACAAATGATATGAAGGCTATTGGTAAAAGAGATGTTAGCTATTATTGAAGACAAACTACGTTTTTACGAAATAAGATGAAGGACAAATTAGGGTCTGGTTTAAATGTGATCGGCAAATTTTTATCTATATAAATGGAAATTATATGATCTTTGTTGAAAATTCTTACATATTATGGAAATGACATCGAAAAAGTAATTTACGTTGAACACAAGAAAGATGGAGTGATACTGAATTAAAATGATTCAGCTCTGTGCACATCAACAATGAAAGATGTAAATGATAATGCTTTATATTCAAATAGATATATATGTGCCGATACAAAGGTCAGAAAATAAAATGGTAGCTCAATCGGAGAAGATAATGTAACTTTGGTTAATACTGGAAATTTATTCTCTCGTGCTAACTTTTACATAAGGCCTACAGCTATCGAAGTAGTTATGAAACCCAACTTGATTCGTCCTATCAAAGGCTTGGTATACTTTACAAATGATTATGCATCGTCCGAAGCCTCCAATATGTTTTCTACAAAAACACATCAGATGCTGGAGATCATAATTTTTTGAAATTCGAAGGTACATATGTAGATTCTGAGAAAATGACTACTCTCATCAAAAACATAAAGCTGAATGAAATTTATAATAAAGGATTTGCTGAAATATGGGAGCTGACTAAAAATAGTAATTTAGTCATGATATGGATACCTTTGAAACAATGTTTTGGATTTTTTTTAACAATTACAGTAAAATCAAGTCATCCAGCGATGTAAAGTTTCTGTTTACTAGAAATGAATTTACGAATAATATAATTTACACAGATGTAGTTAATTCTGTAAGTTAATCCAATGTAAGTACCAATGTAAGCCTATGATTACCTCATTTAAAATTAAATCCAGAAGAACACGCTAAACCTCCGACATTTTCTCTGAGTTCTGATTCGAGTCAAACAATAGAATGGACAGATTATAGACTGAGGGAATCGAATGCCTTGAACGAAATTAAGGGAACAATACGTGTGAAAACAACGAATAAAATTTTTAGCATATTTGTCCTTCCTCTGTACTTGGACAGACAAAATACAGCAGATAAATATAATATGGTTTTTGATCATTTAGTTTTGACGAGATGTTATATTTGAATGAATGGTACCCTGTTTCCCATGTTGGACTATGAAGTGAGTTTCAAGGAAAGCGAATTGGATTACGTCAGGCATTATTCAGATTTCTTAAGTACAGTTGGAAATACAAACAGAAAAGAGAGTTGATGTTTGGTTAGTTATAAAGAATATAGAAAACTCTATCCTATTAATTATTTCGATGTTTCTAATAATCCTCTTTATGTTAATGCTAAAAATTTAAATATTGAATATACTTGGTATTTGAGAAAAAATCTTGAAAAACTTATAAATTTTACTTTACTTTAAATGAGAAGTGGAAAATTGAACATGTATAATAATAGGAAATTTGAAAGTTTACTAACGCTATAAGGGGATTTACACTTCTATAGATGGTTTGGTATCCATGAAGATAAAAAGGAATAACCTCAAAACCCACCAGAAATGGTTTTGACTGAGTTCAACGGCTCGTGATAAAATAACATAACATACATAGATACATTGATTGCCTACGAATTTTAAGAGTGTAGACTAGCTGCATGACCCGGCGTTGCAAGGGCTTTCTTGAGTATGTAAATTTTCCTTTCCGCTCTCAATATCAGCACTTTCAGGGGTGGGTGTGATTATTTCCCCTTTGTTTTCTCTATGAGAAATTTTACTTTACCTTCTTGACATCAGCCCATCCTAGTGTTTTTTTATATGTATTGACAGTAAAATTTCCTTTTTATTATTATCTTACACTTATTTTCCACATCAAAAGAGGAAAGCAAATTTATTTTAAAACTACAGAAGCAAATAAACATAACGATTAATTTTTTGACGATAAATTATAGCGATTAATTCAAAGGGAAAAGTGCCATGGAAGAAATAATAGTACAAGAGAAGGTATTGATATTCTTGAAGCATTTCGTCGTTAACAAACCAAAAATAACAAGCAAAAAAAGAGAACCGGGCGGAATTTGAGAAGGGAACGTCTCTCAATCCCCTGTAATGCCAACAATTAAAATTGTGGAGCAATTTGCCTGTGCATTAAATATTGTATTTAAAGCACAGTTTCCAGAGTGAGGGGTAAGGACCCAGTTTCACGTGTTACTCTACAGTCTGCAAAATAAGTGTTTACATAAAACACTTTTTTAATAGTTGATTATGTATATACACTTATATTGCATTATTAAAGTTTATGGAACACTGTTTTTTATAGATTGACTATATTTTTATATTTTTTCGGGTAACGTTTCACCATACACTTTAAAAAAGAAATCGATTTTTCAATCGCAGTTTTAAAAAATAGTGCATATTTTCTGAATCAGAAAATGCTAACACTCAAAATGTGCATTGATAAAATAAACGCAAAGCATGAAATAAAGATTATCAGTTTTATTATATTTTTTAAAGATAGTGTACAGTAATTTTATTAAAAAACTGGTTAATTATGTTCTGTACATTATTTTACATGTGTGTGCAAAATATTTTTCATAATCAAGAAAGAAATATTTTGATAAGAAAATGAAAATATGTATTACAAAATTATTTCATGTCCAGTAAAACGAAGTAAAAAATATTTCGAAATTAAAATTACTTTTACAACTTAAGAGCATGCTTGAAGTATCAATATAAGGCAAAGATAATTGGCTCGCAATAAGGAATGAAGCATATTGATTTTATATTTTTTATGGAATTTATGCTGATTTAACTATTTAGGTCAATCAAAAAATTTCAAATTGAAATGGTCAATTTTTAATAATTTTATTATACGATTAAATCAGTGTTTCTCTAACTGTGCGGCGCGCCCATCTAGGGGGCCGTGATAACTCTACAAGGAGGCGCGAGCATATTGAGAAGTCGAAAACAAAAGATTACTTAAAAAATTATTAAATAACTGAAAGTAAATTATAATAATTCTGACATAATAAAAAATAAAATACGCATTAACGCTGATATAAAATAAATGCATCAGTTCTGTACAATAGCTTTGATAACTGGTTTTTTAATACTAAGTTAAGAACAAGTTTTATAATTACCAGTGATCCCATGAGCTTGCCATATATAAAATTATACAAAAAAATTAACTCTTATTTGCCGGTTAAAAGTAAAAATTTGCTCCCCAATGCTACAGTTTTCCACGCAGGTGCGCGTTTGTGGTGTATTGGGGTGTGAGTGGGTGGATGAAAATAAATAAATAAACAAATTTCTGAAATAAGTAAATCCTTCGCAAAAACTGTCAAATTCCTTCAATTGCATTCCAAAGCCTTCGGAATAATTTTATGGATAGCAGCGCACAGAGAAGCTCGTACTTTGGAAAAAAGTATGTATACATCCGGATCAATTAACGCTTTGGTTGCGCGAAACGTTTATATACACCGTTTGCACTTAAGTGGATAAGGTTGTATAGTAGTTTTACATCCAAGTATAGTATTATTGAATTCGATACATTGTTTTTGCATTGAAGAGGACGCAATGAAAATTATGATTGGATATTGGGTAGCAAATATTGAAAGTTTGAGAAGCACTGGATTAAATGATAAAAAAAGTCAGGCATTATTTTAAGTTTTTTTTATGAAAGAGCATAAATTTCGGTATTGATAAATATTTGAAATGAATCTCAGAAATGTATTTAATATATCGTTTCTTTTTAATCTGGCATCATTTAATAATTTGTAATTTTGGAAATTAACTAAACATTAATAAATAATAACTGACATTTTTATAAACATGAGAGAAATTTTTGCTTTTAAAAGAAGGCAAAAAAGCAACAACTATCAAGAGTATTTCCATCACATCTAAAATGCAGTAAAATGAATACAAATGAGCAATATAAAAAAATTTTAAGTCATTTCCTACTTAGGTCAAAAAAAGAAAAGTTATATTTTAGTTTATTTTCATCAAATAAGTACAATTAATATAAATATGACAGAATCACACGATATTAAGTGACAAAATAGTAAGCGATTTTCTTTGTAATTTTTCATTTTCCTTTCCATATATAGTGTTGGACTATATTTTTATTTTGTTACTATTTATTCCTTTTTAAATTTAATTACTCTAATTATAATAAAAAGAAAACTTATTCTCAGAAATTAGTCCATCCCAGGTGGAATTCCAACCCACGACGTTTGAATTAGTCCAAAGCGCTGCTCTTTGCACTACAGTGTCACAACGAGCGATTTTCCTTTCTATATACGGTGTTGAACTATTAATTTTGTTTGTTATATTTATTCATTAATTAAATTTAATTAATGAATTAATATTTAAAAACCGTATTAACATCATTTGTCATCCAAAACAAGTTTAAAAATTTTATTTGAACTTGAGAGTAGATGAATAAAAAGTATTTTATTAAAGATTGAAACATTGAACAAGTAGAGAGAGAGAGAGTTTGAGCTATAATAGTACGAATTTTTTGAAAAATCTACTAATGCATGCGATTTCATGTAAATATAGCATACATGAATGATATATGATATTTACACATGTATTGTTTATTATTTATAATATAAACTAATTTGAAATAGTACTAATGAAGAAAACGTAACATTTTTACTAACAAAAAGTCACAAAAAAGTAACAACCATTAATCCAAACTGAAGAATGCTCATCACATCCAAAATGCATTCCAATGAACACAAAAAATCTATTTTATATATCATGTGATGTTAAAATGGCATACACATAAATGATAATTTCATATAATGCTTATCCATGTTATGAACTGATTTAAAAGAATAGTAATGAAGAAAAAATGTCCTTATTAAAAACATGATAGAAATCTTTGTTTCGAAAAAAAGACAATAAGAGCTAAGCAAAATGCATTAAAATGAATACCAAAAATCCATTTTATGCATCATTTCATAAAAAATAGTAAACATAAAAGTTATTTGCATGTATTATTTGCCATTCATAATTTTATACACAAATTTAAAATTCACAAAAAGGTTTGCATCTCATCCCATGTAATTAACCCCTGAATTGCTTTGGATATCCCTTTGTACAAACTCAAGTTGAACGGTTGCTTCCAGCAGGGAAGCTTAAACTGCTGTCATGGAAAAATGGGGAATGAACATTGGTTCGGCTTTACCTTAGCCCTTTGCTGCTTTAAAATAATTATAGTTAGAGATGAAATTAAAGTTAAAATTAAGAATTTACATGACGATAATAAAATTGCGTGAAAATTTAAGAATCATTAGGGTGTGAAAAAAATGGTGTTGAAAGTGAGTGAGATTACTTTTAGCTATTTAGTGTAATTGTTTGTGAGTTTGTGTAGGTGCCGAACGATGGTTAACCCGGAGACCGAGCTAGCGCAGTCGGCTTGAAAATCCAGAATGGGGAGGGAGAAAAAACGAACGACGCGGAGAACCCGCTTCGTCGAAATCAGCCCTCGTTCTGAAGAGTCGCCCATTGGAAGATGGGGAGTTCGGATAATTTTGAAAATTGCAGTGGAAACAATTTGGAAAAGATGAATTTAGATAAGAATATTTTGAGGAAGATAAAAAAGAGGATTTAAATTATATTTTTCAATTCTGGCTATTGCTCTATTATCATGCGAGTATTTTTTCAAAGAATTTAATGCTTATTTTCTTGAATACTTCTTTAAGAGTTTTGAGCTTTAGGGCAGATCTGAGATCATCATTTCTCATGAACCAGTCTGCGTTTGTAATAATTCTAATTATTTTATTTTGGGCAGTTTCTAAAATTTTTATGTTAGAATAGGCTGCGTGCCTCCAGATTGGACATGCATAAGTGAGAATGGGTCGGAGGACCCTTTTATAAATAAGCATTTTGTTTTTAATAGATAAACATGAATTCCGGGCAACTAATGGGTAAACGATGAAAGATGCCTTGGGCTGTTTTATCCGTTACGACGATTTACGGTTCGTCGACAGCGAGGCCGGCGAAGGCATTTTTTGTGGAGATGACGTCATCCCAAGATTGATCAGAATCTTGCTTGTTCTTTTTTGCAGGATTTCTATTATTGGTCTCAGCTTTAGGAGTTGAGCCTTTTTTCGATTTTTTGTTAACAATATTGGGTTTTTCCTCTTTCTTATCCAGAATAAGTGCAGCCGGCAGAATTGGGGACTCTGCTGGTCTTTTTTGTTTAGGTCGAAACGAGTTAGGCCCGTTCGAGTTTTTGTAGGTGCAGCATTGGATAGGACAAGGAAAGACAACTTTCAACTCACCCATTCTGACAGCGAATTCCAGTTCAGCCTGTGCTTTCTCCTTGATGAGAGCCTCCAGCTGAGCAGCATCCGGGATGTCTTTGTCGAAAGTTTCTATTTCGATCAGGTCTTGGAGGTACTTGATCCGAAGTTCTTTTATTTTAATAAGCTTCTATGTGCTTTTTATTTGTGCACAGTGAGCAAGTGATGATGTTGGGTTGGTGGCGTATGCGTGGGCGGCAGGCGGATGTTCCGTGCCTAGTTGCATCGCTTCAACTCGTGATCGGTCTCCAGAGGCTTGCACTTGCCAGAAAAGAGCAAATGAGCATTCGCCAATTCAAAAAACATAATCCTTTACTTTGCGATGCGTCGAGTTCGATGCAATATGACCAGATTGTTAATCTTCAATGTATCAATCAACAGTCTTCAAAGCGTACACCAGACGACACTGAGCAGTAACCTATCTAATGATTTGTACAAACACCATCAACGATGCATCCAGAATTGGTGTTCAACACACCACAAGGTTCATCAATCATTGTAGATTTGCCAATTTCCTGCAATCGAGGAACTGGTGTCTTACACTCTAACCTATCATGAAAAATCAAAGTAAAACCTCACGAAAAAGAAAATTTAGTAAAAACTCTGTTCGAACGATTTAATTTACCTTGATTCTTCGTGTCATTTACCAAAACCCAAACGTAACGCATCGATGTTGCTCTTTAAAAGGCAACACACAACATCCCATGGGGAAATACTGGCTGAAGCAAATATATCCCTACTTTTTTAAGGCCTTGTCCTTGAGATTTGTTTATGATCATAGCCAAACTAAGTCGGATTGGAAACTGCTACCTTTGACGTTGAAAAGATAGATTGTTGTCAGAAAAAAAACGAAGCGTAATTCTCGGAGTAAAGGCATGTGAGCTATTTGTATGCCCATTCAAAATTTCAGCATCTATTACGTTGGGCATCAATTTTGAATAATCAAACGCGTTCCATCACACAGTCCTGAAAATGAATTCAAATTTCTGAGCAACATAATGACGTTTTTTACTTCCAGGTTAAGTACCTGAGGTGGCATTCCGGAAGGAGATATTCCATTGATGACATCCAATTGAAAATTTTTCTGTTCTTTTTGATCTTCAGAAATAATGATGTTTGCTATGAAATATTTAATATTCTGGCCTGGAAATTTTCCCAAGACATATTCGTTAATTCCAAAGGACTTTCTTGGGGCATAAAATAGTCTTTCCCGACAGGTTTTCCATATCAAAAATAGACGATCCAAAATTTTTCTCAACAACGAACTCCTTCACAACACATTCTTTAGGAATTTTCCACAATATCTTTTTCTAATTGGCTGTTATTCTTTAAAGTTTGGTTGCCAAGATGTATATAGAATCAACTTGCAGAATCTTGTTCATGGGGTTTTCTTCGCATATTCCTAATGAAAGAAAATTACTTGAATGAGCTCCAAAGAGTTAGTCTTCAAAAGGAAGTCTCAACAATTGCTATTCTATTCGCATGTACTGCAACAGATAAAATCTG
The DNA here is from genome assembly GCA_019973955.1 of Trichonephila inaurata madagascariensis. Classification (NCBI taxonomy): domain Eukaryota; kingdom Metazoa; phylum Arthropoda; class Arachnida; order Araneae; family Nephilidae; genus Trichonephila; species Trichonephila inaurata. Next base: position 82,638 of record BMAV01024766.1, read on the forward strand.
TTTCCAGTCACCACCAAGAACGAAAAACTTGCCTTCAAACGGTACTTCTAAACATATCTGATCTCTGAACCACCTGACAACTGCACTCAAAGCATGATGAAGAGCATGATGATGATACTTAACCCAAATAATGATCTTTGCCACATTCAGAAATTTTCCCTCTTTGGTGTCATGACGAACGCTACATGAAGAATTATCCAGAATGAAGACCGAAACTTAAATTTTGAATGCGTTGTTGTACCTCCTTTCAAAATGATAGCCGAAATTCCAGTCACAAAAAGTTCCCCCCAATTATCTAATTGAATGAATTATGGCATTGAATAAAAAAATTTTACTGACCCAGCAAAAGCATCGACACAAAATGCTTTAGGTGAAACTTCATCAACATCTTGGATTGCAAGAATAACTACATTGATAGTTATGCGGGAACCTAATTCAACGTTGCTGTTAGTATCTCGCCTTCTTGCCATTCTGCTTCTAAGCTGTAGCTGTATAAATCTGTTTTGACAAATGCATGCGAAATGGCAGGTTCTTGACATCCAATGCGCATAAGGGGCATGTTGTGAGAATGAAATTTATCGACTATGTTGTGAAAAGCAAGATCTACACTTTGCTGTACAGAAGTGTGAAACTCAAAATCTTCACAAAAATAAAATCTGAATTCATCCTGAAGTCCTAGAGGTAACGTTGGATTTCAAAAGACACACACACAAAAAAAATTAAATGGTTACCTTAACTTTAATGGCATCTTAAAACTACATGCCTCTCTCAAACTGTTTCTCCACTTACCATCATCTTCCAACAAATTTCTAGCACGACATGAATCTTTAAAAGAATTCATCACAACACCATCGTAGGTTGGTAACTCTTCGAAAGATTTAGCTCCCAGAACATGAAACAGAAGCATCCGTAGATAAAATCTCGTTCAATGTCTATCGGACTTACATAATATAATCTTTATACTATTCGGTCACCAAATCGTACACGTCTCTCCCATTTATTGCTCTTCCAAACAAAATGCTTCGGAATGACAGCCTATAAGTATCCATTAGCATCAGGATCCTTTATATTCAATTCTTACCAAGCTGGTATTACTTTGAACAGATGTTTCCAATGCTTGACGCACTTTAACATTAAAGAAATACACCGGAAAAATCATTGGTAAACGACTGATTGCGTGGGGTTTCTCGTGGTTTTCTTTCCGAGGAGTCTCCACACTGCTTCATGAGTAGATATATATCTTGCATTCAAAAAGGTCTGTATCTCATCCCATGCAATTAACCCCTGGCCATTGCCCTCGAAGACAAACTTCGCACAGTCTCATGACCCTTGTAAACGTATTTAAATATATACTTGATGTACTTGAGGGAACTGCAGATTTCCACATTAATATGGGCATTGTATTTCGTGAGGTTTTGCTTGATGAGGTATGGGTTATATGGCACAATCCACCTATTATCTACAACACTCCCATTTATCAGAATAGGGTTTGCATTGTCACGATACCTATACATAGGATAACCATTAATGTTCTCGGCTGTTGTTTCTCTAATTGTTTGGAGTATCTTTTGGGGCAATAAGCATCAACCATACATGGACAATTCGGATTTAGTTCACTACATTGTCCACGAATTATTATAGACTGGGAAATTTCGTGCAATCGGGTATCCAGTGTCTGGTCCGGCAGTTCTTCTGAGACTATCCGATCGATGCTCTTCGGATCCTTTATTTTATCCTCTTCTGCAAATATCAGCAATAACTGACTTCTGAAACTCGATGGCATAAATGTCTGCTCCTATAGAACCAAAAATACCGTTTTTTTCCCCTTCAAATTTTGTAGCAGTGCTTTTGTACTGATGTCAAAAATTTTAGAAAATAAATCGGGGATATCATGAGACTTTTGTCAATGAAAAAGTTTGCCTTAATCTATTTCAACTTAGGGTTGCAAATGAAAGTCAAAAACAAGGCGAGCTTACCAAAATCTCTAACAACGGACATGGCATCCTGAAAGCTCTGTTGGATCGCTCTTAGACTTCTATTGAAGCTTGATGGCAGAATGAGTGTAATACCTGCTCTCATGCCAGCTTCAGTAGCCAGACCATTTCTGACCCAAAAATTGTCCTCTGAATGAACAGGATGAAAGTTAAACGGTTTTACCTTCTACCTTAACAGAAGAATTAACAACATACTGCTGCATCCAGCTTAGATCCATACAAAATAGGATTAAAAGCATTCTCTAAATTTAAAAAAGTAATTTTAAATTTAATTTGTTTCCTTTGTTTAACAGAACATGAAACTATTTTATAATACATATTTTCATTTACATGACACTTCTCAAAAAACATTTCTTGAATATACAAAATATTTACACACATATGTAAAAAAAATGTACAAAACATAATTAACCAGTTTTTTAATGAAATAGAAACATACTATCTTTGAAAAATATCATAAAACTGATAATCTAAAATTTTTTTTTTTTTGACATATGAAACTACCTTTTAAAAAAATATCAGAGACTTCTATCAATTTTATTTTTTATGTTTTGCGTTTATTTTATCAATGAACATATAAGTGTAATTATTTTAAGTTTCTGAAAAGTATTCACTTTTTTCTTAAAACTGCATTTGAAAAATCGATTTCTTTTTTAAAGCGTGTGATGTACTGGTACCCTTAAAAATTTTAAAAATGTAAGCAATTTACTAAAAACATTGTTCTATAAATCTTTAATAATGCAATATAAGTGTATACCTAATTAAGTATTTAAATGTATATATATATATATTTTTTTTATGTAAACACTTATTTTGCACAAAGGGGAGTGTCACATGGAACAGGGCCCTCCTCCTTAACTCTAGAATCTTTTCTTTAAATATAATATTTAATGCACATGCAAATGGTTCCACACACAATTTTGAAATTTTGGCATTACAAGGGGTTGAGAGACGTTCCTTCTTCAAATTCCGGCAAGTTTTATTTTTTTATTAAATTATTTGTTAACGGTGAAATGCTTCAAGAGTTTTGGTATATTGTCATGAATATCAATACCTTCTCTTGCACTGTTAAATCTTCCAAGACACTTTTCTCTGACACATTATTTTTCAGGGGGAAAAAATTAATCGCTATGTGTGTTTATTTGCTTCTGTACTTTTAAAACAAATTTGTCTTCCTCTTTTAATGTGGAAAATAAGTGTAAGAGAATTAGAAAAAGGAAATTTTATACAGACAATGCATGTAAATATCACCAGGACGGGTTGATGTCAAGAAGGTAAGGGAAAATTTTTCGCAGGGAAAACAAAAGAAAGTAATCAGACCCACCCCTGGAAGTGCTGATATTGAGCCATTGGCTTGTCATATGTAAAATTGTATGCAGAATTTATTTTCTTATCTTCATAATTTGAACGGTTTATTCTTAAAGTCGTATTGTAGCTCTACATCAAAATATATTATTACTGAATTCAATACATTGTTACTGTATGGCGAAGGAGGAGGAGGGTGGCTTGAGGGTGAAAATCATGCTTGAAAATTGAGTCACAAATGTTTAAAGTTTTAGAATCACTGCAAAAGTGTATTGGATTGCTTAAAAAGCGCAGTTACAAATGAAATTACGAGCCCCAAGTCAAAGTTATCAGCATTCAGAGATGTAACCACTGTTCCGTTAATAACAATCTACCTAAAAATGTACTGAATTGGAAAAGTAAAAATAAATTTATACGATATTTTTAACAATATAGAAACATAAATAATAATGTTTTAAATGTATCGAGAAGTAGGATTCTTATATGGAATATTTTAAGTTAAAAGCTTGTAAAAAATAGAGATGATAGAATATGTTTATTTATCAGAAAATTTTTAAACTTTTTTTTTTAATAAATAATACCTTTTTTTTGTCAGAGAATATGTTGTTCATATATTTGTTAAAGCAAAGAAATTTTCAAGTATGAAATTTATTTAAAAGTGTTCTACAAATAATTTAAAAAGTAATTTCAAAGTGATTCAAAAGCAATAATAATAAATCTTTCTAACGAATTCTTGAAGCATATTTTTTTCACAGTAATAAACATTACAAGCCAATTCTTTTAATTCAGTCTGTGTTCTCAATGTGAATGATAAAAGCTAAATAAAAATATACATTTTCAATTTATGAATAAATTCATAAGAATTTTCACTCAAATAAAATTTCTAAAATTAGAATCCAAATTAATCGTACATATAAAATTACTTTTAAGTTGCATACATTTTAACTTAAATTGTAGTAATTCTGAAAAAATTTTTTAATTGTAAATGTTTGACATCAAATAACTTTCCCTCGTTTTTTGAAAAAACTTTCTTCTATTTTTAACAGAAATAAATCGGGTATTCTCAAATATTTGAGGCACCTCTATGATATCGCTTTCTGTTTAGATAACGAAATTTTTGCTGGAATATTCCATACACGTCTTGAGAATATGTATTTGATTGTAATTTAATGTACTTATAGTTTTTTTTCATCTCGAATCCATAGTAATCTTCTCACCTTCTGTAAAAGAATGTGTTCCCCAATCAAGAATATCTTAATTAATTTCGTGCTGCCATCTAGAAATGATTTGTTTAACTAAAATACCAAAACGTGATAGTGAAGTGCAGCTGTATTATTACTTTTACAAAAACATAAGCATCACGAAAAAATATTTCCAACAGATGAGGTTTATAGTAGGGTATTAAAAATATTGATAGATGTACTTTACTTTCTAAATGACAATTAGTAGTTGAAAACCTTTATTAAAAAAATGTATTACTCCTAGAAATTGTTTATTTTGAATCCCACAGATGAGGCAGCACTATCACGTAAATGTGAGGTAAAATACGTAAATTTCTTATGTGTAATTAGTATTTATTTTCGATGAACTATTTACCATCACTTTCTAGTGTATACTTTTCTTAAATCTCACAAATTTGAAAGCTCCAAGTTTTAAAAAACGATGTTTTGAGATAAGATGAAGGCAAAATGTTTTGACAACCTGATTAACCGGAATCCATGGCTTGACACATTGTCAGAAAACTGAGATCCACGGGGAAACACAAAGAACTGCAGCGGATGTAGTTGGAGTGGCAAGAAGTGTCATTGCAAGACTGTAGAATCGATTCCGGGTACCTTCGACATCAGCCAGGGAAAGATCATCCACGTGATACCAATGCAAATAATAGGTTTAGATTATTTTGGTAATATATAGGACAAAGAGGGTTTTAAACCAAACAATCCAAAATAGGCTTTATGCGTGGTATGTATGCACGTAGGCCAATATTGTGACCCCATTGACCGCAAAACACGTGTGGTCCGAAAAATATCTGCTGCTGGATGTCGAGATTGGATGCACAATGATTGGAGTCAAGTGCTGTTTACGGACGAGTCCAGATTCAGTTTAGAGTGTGACGCCAGGCGGGTTGTGATATGGTGGGAAAGCAGCAGTCGAAGTAACCCTACATTCGTTCAAGAAAGATCACATTTCAGACAGGGTGGTTTGATGCTATGGGCTGGAATCAGAATAGACAGATATACTGATATGAATATCATTCAAAATGGAAATTTGATGACTTAAACGTATTCAAACGAGATCCTGAGCCCCTTACATTGTCCATCGCTATGCATTTCTTGTTTTAAATGCAAATGTAATACAGATAGTCTCGTGGAGAAGTTTTTTGAAGCTGAAACAATACAGCAGATGCAGTAGCTAGCATGCTCTCCTGATCTTAATTCAATCAGGCGTGTTTGGGATACAAACTCATGTCGCATTGTTACAAGACTAAGGCCTGCTGTTACCTGGAGAACAGGAAAATCGGACTTCATCAAGAGTGGAAACAATGTTCTCCAACGTCTCATCGATATCCTCATTAAATTCATGCAAAACAGGTGTGTGGCAGTCTTTGTAGTTCGATGGGACTACACACCATATTAAACATTTTATATCATTTCTAAGCAATCAGTTTTTTTTGTCATTTACATAAAACCAAATTGTTGCCCTGAAGCATCATGTTCTTTATACCATTCCAGCGAATTAAATGTCCCATAGAAAGGATTTTTGCTTCTTTATGTCTGTATTGCTTTTTGTTACATCTCTATCCTCCCTTTTATACCCATGCATATCTACCGAGCAAGCCTTTCTTCACTTTTTTTGCTTGCTCCCCTCATTTTTTGAACAGTGTATTTGAATGTATTGGGAATCAAATTCTACGCATCAATTATAATTCTAACAAAAAAAACGCCAAAGGTATATAAAGTAAGAAATATTTATTTAGTGAAGTTGCATCTAACTTACATACAAGTAAACAAGGAATATTTTTCGGCTTCGCTTAAACACAATAATTTTTTCCCCTCAACTTCCAACACATATTCAATTAAAGAGTTCTTAGAAGGTAAGAAAATGGGATTCACATTTTGGAAAGGTTCATATCTGTAAACATTTCACCAAATTTAATCCCATTCAGTATCGAAGCTACTTCTTGTGCGCATGCTCCTTCAATGAAACTTTTGTGCGAGCCTTTTATAGTGTGCACAGAGATTTCCCCATCGCAATCCTGCAAAAGAAATAAATTTTTTTTTAAAGAAACAAAACTTTTTTTTCAAAATTCATTTATTTTTTTTATCATAAATATATATATTTTTTCTTGGTATAGGAGCATTTACATTGTTCACGCTCACTTGAGTTTTAATAGTGAAAGCATTTTGTATTTAAATTTAAGAGCACTTTTTAGCGAGTATGCGGAGTAATGATTCAAGCATATGTTGCTATTTTTAGAGGAAATAGTATTCGATACCCAAGGAGTAAATATTTTCCTTTGTAATATTGCTTATGAAACTGCCAGAGATCGCTTTATATATAAAAAAGTAACTGAGATGGAATAAAAACAGTAGAAGGCTTTTGAACAATAAAACCTCCTTTGCCTTTGCAGTTTTATATATCCAGCCTCATCAAATCCAAATATTCCTGCCGGTATGCAGAGAGAGACTGCTTGAAGACACAGTAATGGATCTCTCCTCCTTTCTGAAAATGTCGCCAAAAATATCTTTTTTTTTGCCTGAAGCAGTTCAGCGTAGTCTGTCATCTGCTACTGGTTATGACTGCTAAGAACGTGAATGGAAAAGGTTTGGAAATTTTGAAAAGTTTGACCCTGATGAGATTTTACTTGGCCAGATAAAATCAGTATTCAATTATTAAAGTCCTTCTTGAAAAGGATCCTAATTAGATTTGCACAAACTACGATAGATTAAGCATTTCAAGTTTTAAGCATTTCAAGTTTTCTGTTTTACAGAATGATGAAAAGATTACAAAGAAAATGGTTCGAATATTTGTCCAAGACTAACCGTATGTTTTCTTCTTGATGTAAAATATTTTGTATGAAGCTTATGAACTGAACATGAGTTCATTTGATCTACAGCATCCCGTTCTCCCTCAGATCTCAAAGAATAAAGGACAAGAATAAAAGCACTTAATGACTGGTTTAACGATGACTAGTGTCAGTCGTCTAACGCGTTCATGGAGTGGCACCAAAGCTAATCCCACACAAACGGTTGTTCATGGAAAATCTCATTCAATTTATTAGTATCACACTTTAAAGAAACGAAAGGGCTATTGGTGATGGACCTCTCAAATTTTGAACTACAGTCAAGGGACACCTAAACCTCACAGTCCCTTCCCAAACTACCGCAGCACCACATTGGGAGTACTTTTAGCTTTGACAGTTATAATATGCATTCGCGCCTCAACACAGCAGATCTTCAGATCAGCAGAGTTAGAACCCACAACTCGTGGTCCAAAAGTTCATGATCGTGACCTCTAGACTCACACGGCTAAGAGAAAACATTTGAGCTTTTTGCTTTAGTATTGCTTAAGAATTGTAGACATTTTTTTCTGAGACTTCTTACAACTGGAAAACTTTAAAAAGTTAAGATAGGTGAACGGTTCATATTATTGCCGCCTTATTAGCGAGACTAGGTGGAAAAGTAGACTAAAAGCAATAAAATATTTAATTTTAAGCCGACCGACATTTCATATATACCTATTTCTGTCACTTGCGGTCAAGTGTGACCACCTTCAAGTGAGTTTTATTTTCCATTTGATTAAAATGATTACAGGCAAAATAAAAGTCATTAAAAATAAATAGAAAACTTTTATTTATATTTATTTGAGTTTTAGGTATACACGTTTTTAGAGAGAATAGAAACTGAAAAAATTATATTTTACTTCAGTAATTTACATAGATTATTCCCGGGATAGGAAAGGTCGACTCAGTCTTTCATCTCTACTGCAGTGGGTCGATAAATGAGTACCAAGCTTACTTGGGGACTTAAACGCAGGGGGTCTCGCTTCAGATGGGTCACCTGATCGGGACATCTGCTCACGCATCTCAGCGCCTAATGGTCACGTATACTGGGATGGACACAGTAGGCCCTGCCCCCTCATGGGCTGTTGCTCCTCTGAATTTGGGTAATAATTTACATAGATATCGTTATTGCCGAACTATCATATTGCCGCACACATAATTTGCTACAAGTATGCGATAACGAAAGGTCTAGATCATTCTTTAAAGTGCATACTGGATATTTCTCGAATATTCGGTAAGTGTATAAAAGCCGAGTACGTCGCCAGTTGGGCGTGTTCTCAGTCCAGTGTTGTATCGAGCTTCCTCGTTAGAATAAATCGAATTGGTTGCTTAACTGAACGGTGTACTTCTTTCGAACTCCGTGACAATATTACTGAACCACCATTATTACCGCTATTCTTATTTTACCGCAAAAGCTCTCCTTACATCGCCTTTCATAATTTTGCACAGCTCGTTGGCTATGATGTTTCACTGAAAATATTATGAAATGGAGATCTTCTACCTTCAAAACCTTCTAGAAGTTTTTGCAAAATAGCTGCCTCAATTCAAGTCTCAATATTATTATTTCTTCTTTCGTCTTCGGAACTAGATAGTCCTATTATTTTTGTCCCCTCTCTAAGAATTTTCGTCACATGTTTCAGAGCATGGCTTGTTTTTCATTTTTTTTTTTTATCTTGTTCTACTATTTCCTAGTAATTGACATTTCAGACGTGTAAATTTTTGAATGTGTTGAAATAATCCACTAACAATTAAATAGAAAAAATAACTACTAAACTAAACATCCTTTCTTATTTAGTACTCTAAATTTGTAACTTATTATTTTAAACAGAATTGTGATCATGTCACAATTATTTGTAGTTATCATTATTTTGTCTATTGAGTTACCACCAGCCGGTGCTCTGTTCCGTGAATTAAAGAAACTGGGCATAAACTCAACCGGATGATATTCTCTTGGAAGAATTGGAAGTTTGAGATTTCATTAAAAAAAAAAAGACTACTTTATAAAATTTCATAAATTTTTCTTCTGTTAGTGATCTGCATAATGGTAGAGTACATACGAATATCGAGAAAAACAAAGGAAGGAGAGACACAGATATTGAAAACTTAAGTACATAGCTATGGATATAATTGAAAAAAGTCATACTTTAAGTTCGAGAAAAAAGAAATATGCTATTAAACAATTTGGATTAAAGCCTCGAAAAGGGTCATTTAAGTTATCTGGTAGATTTACTGCTTAAGTTATATATATAATGGAGTTTATTTGCAAAGTTTAAATATGCTGAAGGAAGATGAATCCAGGTATAGAAAAGCTGAAATTTTTGATCATTTTACCAAACAATGTTTGTCCACTTTTATATTTATTTGCCCAATTTGGATACGGAAAGGTATCCAGATAAATATTAATGTCCGAAGTTAACAACCAATCTCTTTTAAGTGAACAGATCATCGGCCTAATTATCAGAATGCGTTAACTCCACAAAATATCGAAATACTTTTAATGCTATGCAGTGGAATATTTTGAAGCCTAAAAATGTAAAAATAAATTGTAAAATTAAATTTTTTGATTATTTTTACTACTAGATTCATAATTGCATTGAATTTTCTTGTTTAGTAAAAATAAACAGTTTTTAATTGCTCCAGTAAAGTTCCTCCAGAAGGAGTTACGCTTTCTGATAATTAGGCCGACGAGGTACTAAATCGGTGAAACATTTTAGAAAGATCATAAACTTCCAATATCTGATGCAGCCTTCAGCAACTAATTTTTATGTTAGAAAAGAATATGCCCTTAAGAAAACACAAAATAAACTGTTCGTCTTTCCGATTATGAAGGCATTGGTAAGCCGACCAAACATCCAAAATTATTTCAAATTGAATTTTACTTATTAATCGTGTTTAATGGCTTCAGTTGCATTCAAGGAAGATTCATCTCCTTTTGAGCGAATAGAGCCCGTTCGATAAATTCCTAAGGAAATTCAAAAAAGTGCCTGAAAAAAACTTAAGTTCTGCTGGTTTCAATAATACAAGTTTCTTATGTCAACTGTATAGGGATGTTAAGGGGACACAGTACAATCCAACTCACAGAAATAGGAAAAAAATTCAAATACATTTTTTTCAGTCTAAATTATTTCTTATGTAATGTTCTATAATCTCAGATTTGAAAGCTCTGCGTTAATATCTATATATTCACATCCCACAAAGAAAAATAAAAACTTAGAGCTGATATACCTCAAAAAAGAGAGACAAAAAGTGACTAATTTATCTTCTTTTAAAATGGTAATGATTTTCTCTTGTGTGAAATACTTTTATATTTTTTTAACTATTGCTAATATTATTGAACATGTAAAAAAGTTAGTATGAATTTTTGATTCAAAGCAATAATAATTTTTTTTAAAAATCGCTGAACGTAGAATTTATACATTTTTTAAGGAATTTTTAGTAAGTATTTATAAAAGAGTTTGTAACGGGTCCTATTCGCGTCCTTTCATTAACTGTTGTTTGAGTTGAGGACCACTTTCCGTAGAGAGAGGCTGATTCGAGTGCTATTTAAACCCTGCAATGTGTGCGTTACAGTTAGTCATTAATCTGTTATTAAAGTGATATTAACGAGGTGTCATTCGGAAACCTTGGTGAAAGAGAGAGGTAGTCTTAGACTAGACTGCAGTCGACCCAGGAGAGATCTGATGAGTGCTCTTTTATCGAATCACACTCAGATAAGTAATTAATTTTTGTCTTACGAAATTAAGTTAGTTAATTGCTTTCTGGTTTATAATTTTGATTGATCGTAGTGTGTACTCAATTGAAATAAAAGTAATTATTTTTATAACAATGTCTATTGACTCGGTGTCCCAAACTACACTTGCGGCCTTAGGGCCACAACAAGTGTACGACTACCAATCATGCTAGCAAAAACCCAATACCTACTTTTTCTATACATAGTTTGACGCGCTTGTAAATGAAATTTCATGAGTATAGGCTCCTTATTGTAGGAGGAGTAGCAATTTAAAATTACTTCATAAATTTTTAAATTTTTCTTTGAAAAATTAATTGGTTAGCTTTTTTCAGAATTTTAAGCGCAGAAACTGTTTTAAGTGGATATCATATATGTGGGTTATATGCACATATTGTAAAAATCATTAAATCAAAAGTTTTAGTACAAATTGTGCCATGTCCCCTTAATGGGGATGATATGTATATTGAGTGAGTGATGTAAAATACCATTCACCAACAATAAATTTTCAACCCAAGCATACTTAAGAATATGTTGAATCATGCCACTCACACACACAGTTCAATAGATGAAAGATAAGTCTCTTTCTTTACTAAAAGTAATTAAATCCTTCCTAAGATTATCCATGTGTCAAAATAGATTGAATAATTTCGGTTTAGTTTTGCAGTATAGAGAAAGACTTTTTTCAGAAAAAATTAACTTAGAAGTCGTATCATTTCTGAACTTGCAAGTAAGATAAACACAAAAAGTGTTAATTTTATTCATACTTGTTATTAAAATAGCAAAATTTCTCTGACGTGTGAAAGTTTTTAACTTTTAACTCTTCCTTGCCTTAGAAAAACGAGACGCAAAGCTGTCTTTAAGTAAATAACGCGGCTTTGAACGTGTGGGCCTACTTGAAAATAGACAAAACTATTTACAAGAACAAAAAATACGCTTAGAATTACTTGTTCTTCAACCTGAGTAGGTACTGGAGATTAACGACTCAAATAAATAAATAAATAAAGTAATGTTTTTTCCTAGTCACACTCACGATCGCAGCCGTTTGGTGTGAGGAACAATATCGTGCTAACGGAAAAGTACCACATGTTGAATGTTTCTACAATTTTTTGAATCCCTTGTTTGCAAATGGATTTCTTATATCTCTGGTGAAACAAAAAAATTTAGGTCATTACCTTTTCTACATCAAGGGTTTCTGAAGTGCTGCTTGAAATGGAAAAGCTTTTCTCTGCTTTGATTAAAATGACATCTTGCCGGAACTTGCGTTTGGGAGAGTATTTAATCGCCATTTGAACTTTCTTGTTGAACAAGTCAAATGCCATTTGCAGATCTTCCTCCGTCATATTTTTGAAAAACGTCTTAAGTTTGTGGGCAGTATACTTGATGCGTTCTGAAGTGCTGGATAAACTCTTCAATTCTTCTTTGAACTGAAAACACACGTAAGCAGTTACTAAAAACAGTTCAAATAGCATAAACTTTGGATAAACACATTCTAGGAAATCTTAAATAACTACGTGGTAACTTAAATACACAGAGAAGCTATGCCTCATTAAAGTCGTAATTATTATTAATTTTAATTCATTTATTCATGCCCAAACTACAAAATGTAAGTTCTTTAGCTCTCCCACGTTATTTTTATTTTTGCGAACAATAAAATGTATATTGAAAATCAATTTCATGTAATGTGTAAATTCATAAACGAATTCGAGGGTAATTGGGGTGAGTTTGATATTCCGAAATAGGAGCAACTATTGACAATGCAAGAAAGCAAGAAGTCAAAAGAAAATAATCAAGGATCAGAATATGAGCCCGTCAAAGAACAAGAAATTTAATTTGAAATTCAAGAATACTGTTGAAAACTTACAAAATATATCTTAGTTCTGTATTTTATAAATGAAAGAACCGTACATATATTTCTAAAACATACTTTAATATAAAACTCCTATGAGAAATAACAACATGTGACATCTACGCTGGCAATCAACAAGCCTATACTTCGGCGACTAACTTTAAACGAGGCTTGCCCACCTGCCAGAACTATAATCATCAGCATTTTTAATTAAAAATAGTTATTTAGCACCAATAAATGACTAAGTACTTGACGCTGCCTGAGCTAAAATTATAGATCACAAATTTATTTTATAATAGTGTTTAGTTTTAATTCCTATTACAATAATGAATTAAGTATCGTAAATAATTCCAATATAAAGGAAGTGTGTAGGTTTAAAATACTTTCATATACAAAGTAGAAACAGCCCATAACTTCTTATTGCAGCTAACTATTGAAACATCTTGTTGTATTTTTCAATACTTACTTAGTATTGAGACTAGGGGCAACGCCATATCAGCCGTATCAATGAAACGGGGATCCCAACCTAAAGGGGCCCCAACATTTATACGATTTTGACACTTTCAAATGAGTTTTATTAACGCGATTATTTATTTTTATTTTTCAAACAAGGGCCCCCAAGGAATTTTGATACAGTACCCCACCCAGATCTAGCTACGCCAGTGAATGAGACACTACTTGACATTGAAAATGGTACACCTAAAAGGAGAGGGCCAAAAGTTGGAGAAATTCAACAGAGAGAGCAATGAACAACAAGCAATGTTTACAACAGAGAGAGAACAACTTCAACGCAGTAAGACCGTGGACGGCAATACGCAAAGCAATATGTCTAAGTACATAGTTAGTTAGAGAGTGTGAATGACATCCTGAAGAATGTCTCTCAATTCACTGACATTTTCCAGTTTTTCGAATAACTGTAAAGCATGAAAGTGGCGTCCAATCACGCCCTAAGCATGCTCGATTAGTCGAAATTCCAATAAAAATGGTGGTGAAAGAAGCAAATGTATCTCTTGGGGTGTAATTTGGGTGATCAGTGCTGGGTGGGGTTGGGAAGGTGAATGTGATCCTCTCAAAGGAAGGTGAATGTGATTTCGTCTTGTTGGACAGATGTGAGGCCTTGAATACAAACCAGAATTAACCTGCTTTTACGCGGTGTCCTAAAACATGATACAGCGTGACTGTGCCATGAGGCATCCCGTTCATGGACCGCATGTGTGCATCCCTTAAACAAATGTCATCACGTCGGCACCCCATCCGTACACAGTGGCTTACCCTCTCTTTATCCATATTGCTCTACTTCGGCACTCTATTACAAATCGAGTCCTCTGAAACAAGAAAATAATTCCCACGACGAACCTTAGACCTTCCTTAGAAGAATCAACTGATATTGCTCACTCTATGGGTTATTTCCCTTATATCCTACTCTTCAACGTATGCCGTAGAACAGCGCATATCAACTCATTTGCATTACTTGATAAAGGATACCTATCCTGAAATTTGCATAATTCTCCTGCCACCTCTTCTTGGTGTAATATTTTCAATGTCACTTAATTGCAATATTTTCAAAATATAAGGGGCATTGATTTGCAAAAAATAAACTATCAACACGCCACAAATTTTGAAACAATTGAACAGAAATATTCAATTCAAATGTTTAACGCAAAAGTGGACTGTGTATATGAAAGAATTACTTTTAATAGTATACGAAAGATGTTTATGTGTTGAACTGTTATTTTTATCGGGATTACTACTTTTAACTTCATGTTGAAATATTCTTTTGCTGACTAAGTGTCAATAAAATTGAATTTAGTATCATTTTTTTCAGTGATACTTTAAGCTATATTTTTCTACCATTCTGCTATAATAATGAAAACTTGGAATTTACAAATGAAAACAAAGAAAGGTAATAATTTTTTTTCAATCGAAGGAACTATCATAACAACAGCTTTTCTGATCAAATGATTGTGCTCAGATTAAATAAAACTGCATCTCTACAGCTTCAAGTGTACAATATATTGTATTTAGACACATCCGGTATAGTGGTTAGTGACGATGACTGAGGTACCGTAGGGCATGAGTTCGAATCCCGGAGAGGGCATGTATGTTTGTAAATGTATGGTGCCTTCACGGCATGGCTAAATAGCCATCCAGCTGCAAGTCCTCTCGTGAGATTGGTGGAAGGGGAAGAAAGGTAGGAATCCCCTGACCATCGCCAGAGTGTTCTCCCTCAAAATTGGGGTGCAACCGAGAAAAATCGTACTGTCATCAGTATGGTGCGCTAAGCTTCGGCTAAAGACAGGCGTAAAAATCTAGCCCTTCACCGCAATGAATTTGGTGGACCATGATCGGATGTTTCTGTCGATCAGGTGGCATAAAATAATGAACTGATTGAGACTTCTTAAGCAATTGGTAAAATCTTAGCAATCGACATAACCGAAATTATTTGCTTTTGAAATCCAGATTGGGGACCGAGTGTATAGTGCATCTGCATCAAAAAAGTTACAATAATAGTATTAATGAAAATTGAAAATTTTCTGAAATAGAAAAATAACGTCACTTTTGTTTGGGAAATAAATTTTGGGTTTTGTACGGAAAATTATATATAAAACACGTTTAAGTAAAAAATCATTTACATCGAATGATATCGAAATAAAGCTATAAGCCAATCCGTGTTGCCAAACCAAAAATGAAACTTTTGAAGGAGCAGTTTTTAAGATGATTTATTAGAGAAGCAGTTGTAATTCCGAAATAAAGAACAATAGAGCGAATAAATACAACCCAAATAAAATACATGAGTAACTTGATTTTCATAGAGTTATGCAGGACATAATATAGTCTCCTATTGCCAGTTAATGCAAAATCGCTCAAAAATTAAATTTAAAAGAATATAAAGCATTTTTTGAAAACCTCTTCTAGATGCAAAAAATTATGACACATAGTTTCTACGGGCCAACTTTCATACAACTAGTTTGCTTAGCTTTTCTGAAACAGGCAAAATAAAGAAACTCTTTTTTTTATTAATATATATTAATACTTTCAGGAATTTAAATACTTACATTTACAGCATTTATTTCAGCGCCCAATATCATCACAAACGAGAACAATATATCTATTTCTCTCTCAATACCAGGGCTCTTGTATTTTTGAGCGTAAGCCCTCATAACTGCAGGGGATCCGTCTAAGAAGAAAATATTTTCAATTTCGGGATATTGGCGAGGTGAGCTGTTTGCTTGAAGCACCATCTCGGAAACGAAGATTGTGCCAAATGAATATGCAGCCAAACAAATCTTGTTCCCAACATTGACTTTTCTAATATGCTGAGGAGTGATAAAAAAAGTTTAGATTGATATGACTACTCAAAATAGGTTATTAGTAATATAATTTTAAATGATTAATAGTAAATTGTTCGAAATAAAACTTAGATATTAGTAATTATGTGTTATAGAGAAAAGACAGACAGAAAAAGACAAATAAACAGCTGCAGATCAATTCAGTTGTATAGTCTCTGAACAATTATAAGCACCAATTTACTAAAAATTACGAGAACAAATTAAATAAAATATAATTTTTTTTCTCAAAAAAAAAAATTGCTATAAAAGGGAGTTCCTAAGCAAGAAGACAAAGTCTGTACATTTTAGCTCATAGCACTAAAAATAAGATATTATAAACATTTACATAAGCAATAGTCATACAGCTCATTCCTACATTGAGTGTTTTTAATATTCACTGACTCATTCGATGGTAAATATAATTTAAAGAATAAATTACATTATTATAATTCTTTTTTAAAAGGAAACATAATACTAAGAGATTAAAACTTAATTGCAGATAACCTGCCCACCGTACATAATTTTAAGCAATTAAAAATTACTTGTAAATTTTTGCTTTTTTTCAAATTACAGGCTTATTTGTGTGTGTGTGTGTGAAAAAAAACTGGTGTAGGAATCTTATCAAAATGAAAAACAATCGGTACATCTGAGTACTAACATAAATTAAATAAAGAAATAAAAAAAAATTAACATCATTTTACCCAAAAATATAAATATCAAAGGAATTCAAAAGATTTATTAACAGATAAAATGTGCATTGGGAAGGGAAGGTTATCGTCTTCTTTTTTGGAATCTGATTTAATACACGTTATAGACAAAATACGAGGGTGAGTAGGAAAATAAGTTTTTCCCCTGTCGACTGTGGTCAGAGTTGAATATAGAAGACAAAACATAGAATGAGACATTAAAGATAAGACCTACCTCTTTATTTTTTCACTTAAGTACCAAGTACATTAAGGCATTTGTCATATCGCTTGATAAGGTTCAAAAAGCGCACCGGGAAAAATTCAGAGTTTTGTACATGGAAGAAGCGGTTAACGGCTTGATTGATTTCAGGATTGCTTCCAAAATGACTTCCGGCGAGATTCTTCTTCAGAGTTGGAAACAGATGAAAGTCTCTTGCTCTGAGATCAGGACTGCATGGCGAGTAGTGTAAGCATTTTTAACCAGGAGTTGCAAAATGGGTTTGTGTTGACGTCACCGAATATGGTCTAGAATTGTCATCCAACAACAGAACACCAGATCTGAGAAGCCCAAGCCTCTTTTTCCGAATCGCCTCTTTCAATTTCGACAGGGTGTCACAGTACAGCATAGAATTGATGGTTCCAACCTCCAAAAAGTCCAGCAACAAAATTCCTTGGGCGTCACAGAAAACTGTAAGGGGCCCTTTACCTGAAGAGGGAGTTGCTTTGAACTTCTTTCGGACAGGTGATGACAAATGTTTCCACTCCATAGATGTGGCCTTCGTTTCGGGTGTGAAATGGTGGACCCACGATTCCTCCCCCGTCCCAATCTGGAACAAATGTCATTGCCATCTTCGTGGTAACGCACGAGATGTTCCAGACCATACGTTGTTCCATGTCTGTTATCGGGGAATCCATCGTGCTAACACTTTTCTGTATCAAAGAATTTCATTGATGATCTTGTGAGCTCACTCATGTCCGATTCCAAGTTCTTCGGCTGCTCCATCGAAGGTTCGCTTTATAATCATGTCATCCACCTTCTTCACATTCTCATCTGTAGTGGTTCTGTGTGGCCATCCAGGTCTCGGTACGTTCTGCAATTGCTGACGTGCATCACTGAATTGGTGGCACCATCTATTCATCAATTACTTCGTCATCACATCTGGCCCATAGACTTCCACGTGTCTGGGTTATGAATTTCTACTCATGTTACTCCTTCTGCCCATTCATAGCGAATAACCATTTTCACTTCCTCGCTTGACCACGAATCAAAATTCACCCTCTTTACATACCTACAGGGACCAAAATGATAGGCTGGCGCAAAAGCGTCGTTTTTTTATTGCGATGGACCTCTACCCATTGGTTCATAAGTATCTTGCGCGTTCACCTGCTATATCGTTTTTCGCTCATAGCAGTTAACCGCTTCTTTCGTATGCAAAGCCTTGAGTTTTCCATGAAGATTTTTTGCAGCTTACCAAATAGTATGACAAATGTCTCAATGTACTTGGTACTTATGTGGTAAAATCAAATTGGGTCTTATCTTTAATGTTTCATTCTATGTTTTGACTTTCATACTCAACTCTGACCACAGTCGACAGGGCAAACTTATTTTACAAGCTTTTATTTAGTTTCACCTGTCCCGTTGTCTGTCGGTTTGTAATAAAATCTTGCAAGTTAAATTTGATCCACACTTCCCGGTTTCCGATTGAGCTGAAATTTTGTATACACGTTTAGTTTGGATTACAATGCATGTTTTGACCCTTTATATTCCGATATCGCAATTAGTTAAAAAGATATTAATTAAAAATCCTTTAACCCTGTTAGCTTTTTATTCTGCTGAGCATCTTATTGGATTAAACTTAAAGAAGTTTCGATTTTTCGAACTTTTTAAAAAACCCATCTTATTATATCTATCAAACTGAGACAAAAAATAATTACATAATTGGAAAATCATTTATTTCGCCACGATACAGTGTAATTCTTTAAAACAAATTATGATATTTTCTTACGATTTTTTCTAAAATGAGTCAAAATCAATGCGTTTTCATGAAAAGGATTTCTAAATCGTTCCGTATGAATTTTTTTTCGTGTTAATGAATCGATATTCTGCACTAAAAAAAGTTCAGGTTTTTCTCTTTTAGAATCAGTCATTTAAAAAAAAAAAAAACGAAAACTTTTTTTTTACGATTTTTCAAAAGAATACTCAAATTTTTAATAAAACATTTAAAAACTTCGTCATTTTTAAAGATAATCGCACAAAACATTTTTTTTCGTTTGTATAATAGTGTTATCCAAATTCTGCACAAAGATTTAAAAATTAGTTTAAAATTACCGATTTTTAATTTTTTTTTTGTGTGTGTTTTTCGTTTTTAATATAGTATTATGGTAAAAGCGCAAAAGAGAGAGAAATTATAAAATTAGTTTTAATATTTTGATTAATTTTGCTTTGTCCAATGTTGTTTTGGTTTTACAGTGTTTATCTGCATCACCCATTATCCTCTTGTTGCGGCTCGAGCGAAATATCTATCATATGTACGTGGCCTGGTGGGGAAAAAGATTGAGTACCCCTGAGCTAGCCTGTTCAAAATTAACCGGCAAACGACCTTGCAACAATGATGCTTTGAATGAGATGAATAGACTGAAAAACCTGTCCAGCGATAACTAAAAAGTTAAAAATAAACTAAAAATAAAAAACCTTTTTTAAAAACAAGATTTTATTTAAATGCTCTAAAAAGAAAAAAATAAACTTTTCTTGTAAAACTTTTTTTGCTATCAACTTATAATGTCACTACACAATTTATGATATAAAAGCTTGTCGCGAGATTTACCTGCGTAGATAAACAAGCAAATTAAATAACTTGATCTGATTAATTTTAATTTTTAAAATTTTCAAAATAAGTAAATACGAGTACTTAAATCTCGCGACTAGCTTTTATATCATAAATTGCGTAATGACGTTATAAGTTGATAACAAAAACGTTTTAAGATTAAAAAAGTTTTTTTACTTTTACTTTATTTCGACTTACCCTCGTTTTAACCCGTTCAGGACCATGATCACGTGTTTCTCCGTACCCGGCCCACAGTGCGATTGAGCTTTCCCTGCTCGCAGGCCCATGATCACACCGGTGAGATCAGAGTTAGGAACTCTTTTATATTAATTTTTACAAGCACTAGATGTGGCGGTTAAAAACCGTTTTTTTCCTAATAATGTTTCATAAAACTTTGAACTTCAATGTGTGCTTTCGGCTCCGTGTTTTTTTTTAATTAGATCCGAAATATTTTTGAATATAAATAACTGTACATGTTTATTTTTCGAGAGAATCAGACATTTAATGGTCCATGATCTGTAGCTCTATGGACTTCTGCTTATATTTTGATTAAGTTGTTTTAGTTTTCTAATATTTTTTATATTCGTATTTTAATAAATGTATGGTATTTTTGTCATTTTTTTTGAAAGTATAAGTAATTTTTTTTTATTAAAATGAAAACATTTTCTTTAAAATTTGCAATCGTTTTTTTAAAAAAATATAGCGAAAATTTGAGCATTCAAGTTCAAATATCATCATTGATAGTAAATTGTTAGTTTATTTGTGATTGTGCATTTAAAACTTTATATGAATTTTTATAGGAAGGCTTTTTTAGCAGGGAAATTCGACCTGTCCCGTGTGTGTGTATCCTCTCCGAACGTACGGGCCTGGGGAAGCGTTTCTTTCACCTTCCGCTGGTCCTGAAGGGGTTAAAAGCATTTAAAAATAGAATTTTTATTTATCTGGTGCTGGTTTAGATTTATAAGGATTATAGGCAGCTACAATTTGATGAGGAATGAATGCTTTTAGGACTTCCTGAAACTATTCAACACCTGATCTGAGTTTTGACATCTCATATTCGATGGATTTCATTCCATTTTTTTTATCAAATATTTCCTAATTCTGCTGGGATTGTAGGATAGAATAGACCTTTCCCAAATGTCACCTTAGGTATCTCCTCAAAAGTTGAGAATGTGCAAGTGTTCCATAAAACAATTCAGTCTATTTGTTACGGGTAAGAATTCAACTGTTTTATTTCATTCTTTGATTCATAAAACCAACTCTCGCTACACTTTGATGCATGAAGAAAAGCCGCTTGAAATGAGAGACAGCAACAAGAGAATATCTGTTGGATGAATGTCTTCTTGGAGTACATTCAAATAGGCTTCGGATGCCATCTAGACCTAGCAACAGAATGACTAATTAGTCACAAATAATAACAAGAAATATCACCTTAAATCATCAAAAATCTGCTTCTATGGAGTGAAAATGGATCCAAGTACGCTTGTGTGAGAAATCACCAAACATAAACTCTTTTTGTTGCAAGGGAACAAAATAAGCGATAGTTTTTCAGACCAAATAAATTTTTTTAAGGTTCCAATTTTTCTACTCTCTGCACCACCGTATTCCTACATTTTATAAAATAAAATAAAACAAAAATCCTCAGAAATTTAGAATGTTGATGAATCACATTGATATTTTCGTTATTCTTTAAATTCGTTATTAATAAAGATTTAGTAAAATAAACCAATTACATAAATGTAAATTGCATGAAGCAAACGCTTAATGAATACGTTAACGTAATTGGAAAAATACAGCTAATTTAAAATGGAGCGAAAATTTACACATTTATACCAAGATCCACGAAGGTGGAAAAATTGTGTGTGTGCTTATGACCTCACGTTAGAAGTGAACATTTCTGATTTATTCTGAGCAAGAGCATCCAACTGTTAGGATGTACTATGTTTTCTTTTACGACATTTTCGCACGTGGTCTTTAATTACTCTATTGGCCATTAAAATTGCTATACCAGGAAGAAATACAAATAACAAAATGATATTTATTAGACAAATATGTTATACTGGAAATAACAAGTGATTAAATTTTAAAGAAATTTGGAAGCATAGATCTTGAGAAATCAGTACCCAGAATAACCACCTCTGTCAGTAATAACAGCACTTATACGCCTGGGCATTGAGTTAAACAAAGATAGGATGGCCTGTACAAGTACAGATGCCCATGCAGCTTCAACACGATGCCACAGCTCATAAACCGTAGTGACTGGCAAATGGTGACGAGCCAGTCGCTCGGCAACCATGGTCTAGACGTTTTCTACCTGTTGAAACATAGGGTTTCGTAGGCCTCGAATAAAGGGTAAAGCCACAGGTCGTAACACACCAGAAATGTAACGCGGGCTGCTCAAAGTGCCGACTATACGAACAAAAGGTAACCAAGACGTGTATCCAATATCACCCCATACCATCACGCCAGGTGATGGGCCAGTATGCGATGACGAACGCCCACGACCAATGTGCGTTCACCACAATGCCACCAAAGACGGAAGTGACCATTTTGATGTTGTAAACAGAACCTAGGTTAATAGGTTAATTTAAAAGAATAACGACACTCGCCATTTGTGCTCCCAGGTTCATCGTTGATCACACCATTGAAGACGCTCCTGTCAGTGATGCAAAATCAAGGGTAGCCACAGCCCTGGTCCATGCTGATGCAAGCGTCATCGAACTGTTTGTGAAAACACTTGTTGTCTTTCAAACGATCCTAATTCTTTACTCAGGGCTCGTGACAAGGGTGCATGGCCCATTAAAACTCTGAGAGTAACATGTCTGTCTTCTCGGCTGCTAGGAATAGGGGTCCGTTGAGATCCAGCACGGCGTTCCGTATTACCGTCTTGAACCCACCGATTCCATGTTCTGCTAACAGTCATTGGATCTCTGAACTGACTCGAGCAGCAATACTGCGATACGATAAACCAC
Organism: Trichonephila inaurata madagascariensis; assembly: GCA_019973955.1. Classification (NCBI taxonomy): domain Eukaryota; kingdom Metazoa; phylum Arthropoda; class Arachnida; order Araneae; family Nephilidae; genus Trichonephila; species Trichonephila inaurata. The sequence goes on from BMAV01024766.1 coordinate 105,388, forward strand.
ACAATCCCAGTACGCTACAATTCGACCTTTATCAAAGTCAGAAATGTGCTGGTACGCATTTCTGCTTCTTACACGAGGTACCACAACAACCTTTCACCAGGCAACAACGTTCAAGTGCATTTTGTGCATGAGGGGTCGGCTGAACAGTTTCCTCATTTAAATGCATTGTAGGAGTCACTACCAGCTCCTGTTTTGTCTGAAAAAAATTTTGCACCCAGAAGGAAATTAGCTACTATCATGAAGCTAGATATGTAGGTAGTGTATGAGGAAATAAGAAAATGATTACAAATTTCGAACAGGTTGTTTGATTCAGAAGAAATTACATATCAGTAGGTAGGAAATCCACCTCTGGCAGTTATACAAGCCGAAATATGATACGGCATTAAATCAATGAAGGCTCCTAAGACTTCCTATGGAAGATCATGCTTGAAAATGGGCATTTCATTCAAGAGTATTTCGGGAGCACTGCAATTGCCTTCCTAGCACGTCCAAGACGGGCTCTATTGGTGAGAGGTATGGTGATCTGGCAGGCATGGAAGTATGTCACATCCGTGAAAAAATTTCTGGGAGAGTCACGAAATAAGTGACGAGCGTTGTCTTGCTGACAAATGACACCTGAGCGACATGATAGCATAGGCAGTACAACTGTTATTAAAATATCGTCTTCAAATTAGTGTGGTAGAGAAATGAAAAATTATGTTAATGATTATTCATAAGCACTCGATCGTCCTACTCAACGGCCTAAGTAATTACATCGCTGGTCGATTCTTCAACAGCGAAGACAATACAACTCACAGTTTTGGCGAGCGACTAAATATTTATAGTCCGCACGGATTTTTCTCGAAAAATCCACTTTCGTCACAGATCGTGGTACTCATAGATTTCTCCACTAATTTCTAGTAACATCCATATGATCGCCAAATCGCCAAAAATTATTTCTAAAATTGATGCCAACTTGACTCTATCACCAAGATTTTATCAAGTTTCCATTGAATCACTATTATAACGTAAGAGACGGCGTTGCTTGTGAATGTTACAATTTTATCATAGCTAAATACAAAAGAGAGTAATATTAAAGTATTGCACATCCAGATATAAATTATTGCTTACACCATTTTAAGCATTGCGTACACAAAATTCGTAATAATAATGTAACAAATAGTCTATGAAAGGGACACAGTATGATTCAATTAATAAAAATAAGTCAAAAAATCAAATCAAATATTTTTATTCTAAATTTTTCGATAATGTCACAAAATTTGAAAATTTTAAGTTAAGAAATCCGAAAAATATAACTGATTTACCACAGAAAAAAAAGAGAAAAGAAATCCATAGGTTATCTTATTTTTAAATACGAACATCATCTTTCTATTGTAGCAAAAGCTTTGCTATTTTTCTAACTATTGTTATTAGTACATGTAATAAAGGTTGGAATGCACTTTTAAATCCAAGAAATTCTTATTTTTTTTTTAAAAAAAATAGTTAAGTTTAAAATTTATACATTTTATAAGGAATTTTCAATAATTTTATAACATTCCACACCTATCTTTAAAACATAATTTTGTGCGTTAAAGAATGCAGCAGAAATAATACTGACCGCCCAATACCAAGCTGCCACTTGCTCAAAAGAATCTGCCGGAGCTTCAGCTGTGTACTGTATTCCAAAGACTGGGACAGAAACCAACTGTGCCAAAGAATAAAGCATACATACAGTGCCTTCTATGGGATGGACAATAAAAAGCGGCGTTCCACTTTTCACAGAATTCAAGCGTACTATTGTTTCCTGAGGAATAAGTTGTGTATTGTCCTGTGCATTAAAAACAGTGGAACTTCCTCTATATTGGAAACCTGTGATTCTTGAGTAGCTTTTACGTTGGAGTAAAATGTATCAATACTGTTATCTAGAGGACCTTCTAATAATCTGAGCTCTCTTATTGTTAGGTTTCTCAATTTGGATCCACCGAGCATTAAGTCGTATTCACGCTCCAAGAGAAGTCTGAGTTCTACTTCCATCAGAGAATCCATGCCCAGTTCCCCAAGAGATATTTCCAAATTGAGGGAGGATATGTCAGATATGCCTGAAAAAAGAGAATTGCAAAAATAAGATTTCACGTTATTGCTTTATAAGACAACTATCTAAACGATACCGCGTATACACTGATGAAATAAATTAAAAGAATTAGCATATTTTATCGAATTGCATGAAAAGAACCGAACTGACCGAAAAACCACTGTTTCTACATAAAAATACAAATTTCGTACTGCAAATACGTACGCGTACACGCTTGTGTAGGCAAAGCCAGCAGAAAAACAGGCTTTATAAGCGCATGTAAGTTGAGACGTATTTCGTTCACCAGCACACCTCGGCGAATTTCTTGGTGTTATTTTGAAGCAATTGGTTCAATTTAAATTTTAACAGTAAAAATGAGTAACCATAACGCTTAGAGGATGGAATGAGGTGGCGAATTATCTCTGGGGAGGCTAGAGGCAGGCCAATGTCAAGTCCAGATTTGTAGATAATTCAATTTAACTCCCATCGTCGTGGGCAAGTTAGGGAAACAGTTCCAGGATACTGGATCCATCGAGAGAAAGCCTGAGCAAGGTCGTCCAAGTGCCACGAACAGAAGTGCCAGAGAAGATCGCAATTTGTTGATTATAGCGAGGCGTAACAGAGGGGCTACAGCTTCTCAGCTTCCTCGTTACTTGTACACAACCACAGGAACCCATGTATCAAGGGCAACTGTTTCAAAAAGACTTCATGAAAGAGGGTTGTTTGCCAGAAGACCTCCTGTTTGCATTCCACTCACGTCTACGAACATGAGAGTCCATTTAGCATGGTGCAGACAGCATAGAAATTGGCATATGGATCAATGGGGGACCGCTCTGTTCACCAATGAGTCCCGTTTCAGCCTAAACACCGATACTCGCCGTACGTTATATGGAGAGAACCAGGGACCCGCAACCTACCCTCCAATGTCCAAGAAATCGACAATTATGGTGGAGGAGGTTTAATGGTCTGGGAAGAGGCATCATGTGGGATGGCCGTACACCTCTCCACGTCTTTGAAAGGGGCTCTGAATAGTGTGAGGTATAGGGATTGAGTCTTGGAGCCCTATGTTCGCATTTCCAGGGGTGCATATGGCCCCGAGTTCATTTTAATGGGCGATAACACAAGGCCACATAGAGCTCTTCTGGTCGACGAATTTTTAGAGAGTGAGGTTATTCACTGGATGGCCATCCAGGTCTCCAGACCTCAACCCTATAGAGACTTGTGTCTTGGACGCTCAAACGAGGGCAACTGCAACTCGCAACCCCTCCGAGAACCTTCCAGGAAATGAAAACAGCGTTGCTGAACGAGTGGGACCAATTGCCACAAGAATTGATAAACTGCCTTACTTCAAATATGACATCAGACTGCGAGGCCTGTTTAGCTATAAGAGGGGCCACACCCCATATAAACTCATTTCTTTTGTTTATTCTGCAACCGCTGTTTCACACACTCCAATTCCAACGAGTGTTACGCACGATCATGCGTGTGTAATTGTTGAATGAATATTCGTTTTGTATGTATCAATGTATATGTACATATCAGATTTCATTAAATACATTTCATTAAAATCGGTCCAGTAGTTCTGGAGATAACCTATCAAGTATAAAAATTTTCTTAATTTCTTACACCAGTGTATTATACAGATCATCCCAAGTAAGGAGTTTTGGCTACATAACTGTTATGCATTATTGTGCCTGTGTTTAAAATTATTGTTGATGTTTGCTTAACGAATCTCCGAAAAGTACTTATCAGGCACGATATTTGAGATAACTGCATAGATAACATATGCCTTTAATCTACTGGTGGCTTGTAACAATTTTGCAGAAAGAATTCAAAAATATTACGTGTCTTTTTAACTGTCTAAATTTACTATCCACCCTTAGTGAGATGGAAAAATCACAGCATCCTTTCTGTATTGGATTCTCGAACACTTGTAATAGTACACCAATCCAAAAGAATGATAAAAACTTATTTCACAGGAATGTGTTAAATAAGAATGGAAAAAAGATCCAGACCACTATCCCTTATAGTTTACATGAATGAACTAGGTATGAGAAATTTAAGTAGTCGAATAAGAATAAAGATCAGTATGTATAAAAATATCTGTAGTAATATCTATCATCCCGAGGACTTATTTTGGACGCATGAGGAAATGGTAGGCCAGCGTTTCTCAAACTGTGGGGCGTGCCGACTCTACGAGGGGCGCGAGCATATTGAAAAGTCAAAAACAAGATTATTTAAAAAATTATTAATTTACTGAAGTAAATAAACAAAATATATTCAGATATAATAAAAAATAAAATACACTTTTACACACAGATATATTACACTTATAAATGTATCAGTGTTACATAATGTATTTTATAATTAATATAACAATACTAAGTTAAGAACAAGTTTAATAATTACCGGTTACCTCATGGGATTGTCATATATAAAATTATATATATACAAAAGTTAACACTTATCTTTATAATTTTTTTACAGCTTATAATTAATCCCTAACTGCCGATTAAAATTTACGAGATTCGTTTTCCACGTAGGAGTGCGTATGTGTATTGTGCGTGCGTGCGTATGTGTAGGAGGTGTATTGGGGGTGAAAAATAAAGAAGAGCAAATAATCTGAAATAAGTAAATCCTTCGCAAACATTGTCAAGGTCCTTTTACTGCATTCCAAAGCCTTTGGAATAATTACATGTATAGCAGTGCAGAGAAAAGATCGTACTTCGGAAAGACGTATATATATATGTCCGGGGAAATTAATGCTTTGATTGAGGGAGACGTTTATATACGCCGGTGGACCTTAACAGGTTAAGGTCGTATTGTAGTTTTAGCGTTGAAGTATCGTATTATTCGATTCAATACATTGTTATTTATATATATTGTATGGAGGAGGGGCACGATAAAAATTATGATTGAATATTGGGTCGCTAATATTGAAACTTTGAGTGTGAGAGAGTGAGTGGTGAGTTTTGGGGTAATATTAGAGCAAGAGCCGGTTTTGACTAAACTGCGCCAAACACTCGTTAAAAGAATGAAAGTATAAAATCACTAAAACGTTTAAGTAAAGCTTAGCGTAAAAAGGTAAAATCAAAAATTTTATTTAAAAGTCAATATCTAAACAATTTTTTAAAAAAAATAAAGATTGGTGGGGGAAATTCCCCACCAAGTTCAAAAAATATTGAAAAAGTTATTATTTTTTTTATATTTAGTGGGGAACATATCCATGTCTCCATATTAATAAAGTTTACCATCCCTTTTCTCATAACCTTAAATTGATTCCAGCAATTCCTCCTCATCATATAATATCTTATCTTCCTCATACGTTGAGTATTCGACAGGTGCTGATTTTTTAGGTTTATGAGAGTAGCCATCTTAATTTCTATTTTTGGTTTTATAGTGTTGGATGTGTTTTTAGGGGGACGTTTTTTCCTAAGGGGTTTCGAAGTTTGTTTTGCTTCCAGGGATGTAGCGGGTATGGTATTGGATGTAGTGGAAGTTTCAAGAACAGGACTTGTTTCAGCTGGTATAGGTGAAAACAATTGTCCTGTAGTTGAAGAGAGTGCTTTATTGGATGAAGATGCAGTATAGGTAGATAAAATATTAGATGTGGTGGGAGTAGTATACATCAAAGAAATAGGTGGTTGAGATTCAGAAGGCGATGTAACTGGGACAGAAGATGTGGATGGTAATAGTTGTGCTTGAGTTGATGTAGAGGATTTAGTAACTGTAGTGAATGAGGAGGATATATTTGGCTTTTGAACGGTATATCAATGGTTGTAATAATTTCAAAGGCGGGCATACTATTTTCGTGATGGTTTCATCAGTTTGGGTTGTTGTGGTTATAGTTGAGGGTTTCGCATCTTGTGCATAAGTTTGGCATAATTGTGGGGTTAATAATTTTCTTGCTTCTAAATATGATATATTTATTTATTTCCAATTCTTGGATTTGTTTTTCTGTCTCACATTTCGGACATAATTTTGAATCGGCAGAATGAGGCTGTGAATAATTAACGCAATTCTGCTCCAGATTACAATTCGTGGAAGAAGGTCCAACAGTTGCGCATCTAGAGTACGTTAATTAGTCTGTGAGTGTCCAAGCTTCTGGCATTTAAAGCAGAGCAGAGGATTCGGAATGTATGGACGGATTTCGTAATGTAACTAACCAACTTTTATAGTTTTGGGTAGTATAGGGCTATTGAAAGTTAATATCAAATGTTTAGTTGGTAGGGTATTTGCATCCTTTTTAATTATTATTCTCCGAACTTGAATAATATCCTGATCAGAAAATCCACCAAGGATTTCTGCTTCAGAGGTGTACAACAAGTCAGGTTCAGAAATGACACCTCGAGATATGAATTCAGTGATTTATGTGGAGTTATATTTACAGGAGAGTCGAGGAAAGATTTGGCTAGTAGAAATGATTTAGACTGAACTGCAGAACTCTCTAGTTTCAATAAGAAGATCACCAGATTGTAACTTTTTAACAGATTTTGCTTCACCACCTATTCCTATTAGAGCTTTATGTATAGCAAAAGGTGATTTAGTGGACATTTCATTGTTGTTTAACGATATCAATAAAAATCTTGTATTAGTCGCAATTTTGTCAATGTTGAGGTTGGGTAAAACAAGGCTTTTACCCGGGCACAACAGCATTGGCTCCATAAGAACGCGCACACAACTTTGTTCTGGCGTGCCTCCACCCACCACGGAGTCCAACACGGAGTGTGCCGGTCATCTAGCAGAAACCAGGCAACGGTGCTTACCTAGAGTACACCCAGAATATAATGCTACAGCATCAGGGTGAGGATCCAACGGGTAAACCCGACACCTCTTATCTGCAGCACTAACTCTACAACAGTGTCTCTTCGGGGACACCGAAGAGAGGAACCACCAGCCGATTGACAGGAGCGGGCTCACTCCTGCCACCCGTCTACAGTGAAGCGTGGGCCAAAGGGAACACAGAGATATCCCCAGGCCACCAATCTCCTTCATACGGGAGAAGCGTCGGCCAAAGGGAATGCAAAGGGTCCCCAGAACACCATTTTCTTCCTTACGGGACGCCACACACGGCAAACATGCGGGTCGGAAAACTAATGGTGTTAGTAAAACACAATTAGAATGTTAAATTCAGAAAAAATATAACTTAATATAAAAAAGAAACCAAATTAACGCATTACAAAATGAAAAAGAAACCATGTTAGTAGTAAAGAATGATATACACTGCTGGCACCGTAAATGCAACACACTGAAGGAAGCATTCAAATAACATGAAATTTACAACATGCATTTGCGGAGGTGAGATATGCAAATGATTAGAATTTCAGCACAAACACACATCCCACGCGCCTGTGGCGCCACCTCAAAGCGCTATTTAAGGCTTGGAGATTTCGACGATTTCAAGTTCGGAAATTATGTTTTTCTTGTGGTTTTTTCAAAAAACAATCAGTTATGTCTCGTAGAAAACAGCGATCAGCTTTTGATCAACAGAGAGAGGTTCGACAGAGGAAGGATAGTGGCCTACCGAGATTGTGGATTATCTTTCAAAGAAATCGATAGTCGTGTTGGACGAAAGCAAACAACTGTAATGCGGATATGAGACCGTTGGATGCAGGAGGATACAACGGACCGACGTGGTCGATCACATCCACCTCAGTGCACCACTTCACGTGAGGACAGGAAAATTGTGCGCATGTCAGTGACGGATCGCACAGTCACATCAAGAACCATAGCACAGCACATTGAGTCTGTAAGGCATCACTCAGTGTCTGCGTATACCATTCAACGCCGTTTACAGCAGAGTGGTCTGTTCGCAAGACGTCCATTGCTTGGTCTATCCTTGACGCAGAACCACAGACGTCTCCTCCGCCAATGGTGTGATGAAAGAAGGATGTGGGTGGCAAAATGGAATGAAGTTGTCTTTACTGACGAGCAACTGTCTGCAACACCACGATGGACGGATTCGAGTCTGTAGACACCGTGGAGAGGGATGCTGAACAGCTGCGTTATGCACCGCCACACTGGTCCTGCACCGGGTATTATGGTATGGGGCGGTATTGAATATCACTCTCGCACTCCTCTAGTACGCTTTGCCGGTACTTTAAACAGGCAGCGCTACATCTCCGAGGTGTTGGAGCCAGTTGTCCTTCCTTACCTTTAGGGCTTGGCCACAGCCATATTTCTACAGGATAATGCGCAACCTCACGTGGCACACGCATTGTCCAAAGGTTGTTCGTCAATCACCAGATTGAATTGCTTCCCTGGCCGGCTCGCTCTCCGGATCTTTCACCAATAGAAAACATGTGGTCCATGGTAGCTCAACGATTGACCCCGATTACACCCCTAGCTGCCACACCAGATCAACTTTGGCAACGTGTGGAAGCTGCTTGGTCTGCTGTACCCCAAGAACACATCCAAAGTCTCTTTGAATCATTGCCGAGGCGTGTGGCAGCGGTGATCTCCAACAATGGCGGTTACTCTGGCTACTGATTCTGGCAGGAACCACACTTCATAGAAGTCTATAAATTTAATCATTTGATACTGGGTCAACATGATATCTACAAAATAAATTTTGTTGTGCTATCTCTTGTCTTTCTTGGTGTTGCATTTACGGTGGCCACACATCAGTGCAGATTAATCAAAATTAATGACATTTTGATTTCTATTCTTGCATATTTGCAAAGTGTTCATCTATGGTCTCGACGTGAAAAGAAGAAAATTGAAATTTGAATGGCAAGAAAGAGGGCCGAAAATAGAGAAAGATCACTAGGGTATCCCGGGTTCGTGAAGCCCGTGTTTACCAAAGAGAGTAAATCCCTTGGGAAGATCACTAGGGCACCTCGGAATTGTGACACCTCTACTCACCTAAAGAAGGTGAGCCCCTTAAGGGGTTGAAACTTTGAGAAGCACTGTGGTAGGCTAAAGCAAATTGTGTGAATACGGGAGAGATAGACTGTCACCTGAAGTATTTTGATTCCGCCTATGTCACGTGGCATTTGAATTTTCTGCAATTTAATTTTCCGTAGCATAGAATAATGTAACGTTTTATCACATTGCACTGTTAAGCACATTATCCCTTTCTAATTCTTTGAAGGTTTAAAAAAATATAGATTATTTATTTCCTAGTCCAATAAACAGTAATATACTGACTGAGTGTCGTAGTGGTTAGGCGCTGTCCTTGTACGCCCAAGTTTGCGGGTTCAATGCCAGCCCAAATCGGTGAATTTTCATAATTCAAAAAATCAACTGCGTCCATGTCGTACATGCGTCATGTTTAAAATCCCTAAAATGCCTGTTTGGTTTTAGTGTGCCCAGGCAAAACTGAATTCCCAGTACCATTCCGCATCATTAGAGCTTAAGCGTCTCCCTCTGGAGAGGAAACTGGGTGTCCAAATTACATTGTGCCAAATGGTATTCGCCTATATAGTGCCACATTAAAAAGTGATACCAGATACCGGGGAATGTATTAGGTGAGCAAAAATAAATAAATTAATAAAAAGGTTCACTTGTAACTTTTTTGAAGAAATGGAATTAACCATTGGAAGAATCTTATTTCTTCCTGTATGTATTAAAATTGACCCGTTTATCGAGGAGTTCAAATTGTATTAATTTTATATAATATAATTTATAACAACAAACAGCAAAAAAAAAAAGAACAATCACTTTTGATTCTAAGAATACAATTTCGTTGTCGATGTGAGGTGATACACATTAGTAAGTCCTTACTCAGATAAGGTATCAAAATTCGATTCAAAATGATAATTTCCAAAAAATTAGCATTCATTATAAAGCAGTATTTAATTTGAAACAGTATACAGTATGCTTATTTTCTTTGATGTGTGTGTGAAACAGTAATTACATATAACTGAATTCATATATAAATTACGCTACTATCAGATTTGTAAAAGGTAGAATAATTGTGAAAAATTAACAGCAGTAATTACGCTTTATTCCTTTTCCCTTAGTAATTTCTAAGGAAACAGCATATTCATTGTTGTTATTGTCGTGTCCTTCCAGAAGGAAGGAAGGAAAGTTGCTAGAACATGAGACAGGTTGGACTTCTAGATGTATGTCTGTCGTTGGTGGTAACCTTGAGCACCATTCAGGTGACAGTAAGATTTAGCTCGGTTCCACCCCAATTTAGAGGAAGAACACCTGATGGGGGCCAGGGGCCTCCCACCTCTCTTCCCCTTTCGTCAACCTAACGAGAGGTCTTGCGTCTTGAAGGCTATTTAGAGTAACCTCATGCCGAAAAGGTACTATACATTTACAAACATTCATGTCTTCTTTGGGATTCGATTTCAAGCCCTACGGCACAGAAGTCAGCGTCACGAACCACTATACCGGATGGACGATAGCACATTTATTAAAATATTATTCATAGGATACCTCTTAATATAATGGGGTTTCTTCTTGTCCGGCAATAAACAGCAACTCGGCAGGGCATTGATTTAACAAAACGCCAGAATTACTTATAAATTACCTAATGAAGCCTAAAATTTTTTCTTTTGTCTTAAATATCATAAAAAAACGAAAATACTCTCTTGCCTGGTTGTAAACTTACCAAAAATTTTACCCACTGCAGACAAAATGCTGGTTTTTGCGGTTTTATTCGAACTAACTTCTGCTGGCAGATACGGGATACAGCTCAAAACCACCGGGTGCTTTTGTTGGAGAAATTTATCCAGTACAGTGAGGCACGAACGGATGCTTTGGGAGATAGTTCCGCTGATCACGACGTCTGATCCCACGGTATCCTGCAGGATACCAACATCACCAATAGGACCCCACTGGATGGCAAGCCCTGCAACAATGGAAAAATTGTGTTAAATAGTGTTCAAAAGTATGACTACACTTCCAAAAGTTAATTAAAAATAAAAAAGATTTTCACTTTCAGTTATTTATGTTCGATGAAGGAATGAGATTAAAGTTTCTTTTTAATGATATGCAAACTCGATGGTACAATGCTCTTGTCTTGCAACATTCTCTTCTAAAGATGGTTTCACCATAAGAACAAGTGCAAGTGGTTACGTCTTTTATCGAATTTAAATCTGCAACACATAAATGGGGCACTACACTTGAAACTCCCGCGTGATGGATAGAAAGAAAAGTCCAATAGCGTGGCCGCCCATATCTCTAGATATAACACCTTCGGACTTCTCGTAGGGATACGGGAGAGAAAAGCATTGTTTACCAATCTTCAATGAGTGACACTGGGGAAATAATACGTAGGAGTAGTCATTCAGATTGTGGATCTTGCAATGTTTCGTAGAACGTGGCTAGAAATGTCTTGCAGACTCGAAGTATTGCGCGAAACTAATGGTGCACACATTGAAATCATGAAATAAAGTATTATAAAAAAACTTCAATGTTTTCTTTATAAAACAAAAAAAAGCAAGTAAATATTTTTATTTATTTATTGTAATTAATGTATGAGAACATGTAGTCATACTTTTCAGACACCCGGTATTATAAAAGATTAGTTACAGTAAACATTTATAAGATATTTTGAATTTTTTTCCTTTTAAACAGTAATTTGAATAATAAGGAAGAATATGTTTCAGAACAAAGAGTTGATTCAAAAATGATCCATTGGATCTTAATATGCAAAACACTTTACTTTTAGCATATATATATATATATATATATATATATATATATATCCGTTATTATATATTTCTTTCTTATGAAATTGAATTCTTTGATTATTTTCATCGTTAGATAACAATGTAGAATTCGAAAAAAAATTGAGAAAACACCTCTTTGATGCGATGATTTTTCTAGAAATTTGTTCTTAAATATCACCTTTTAAGGCTGCCTTAGCTTGAAGTCAAGAAATATATATCAACATCGGGACACAGTTTTCGATACATTCGAAAAATATGCAATTTTCTCTGAGTACAATACTAAGGACTATAAAACACTTTTTACTCTTAAAAATGGATTAATATTTTGTTGGGGAAAAACGGTGGTGTAACAAAATGTACTACTCGTACTAGGATAATGAACTTTAAGTGTGATTCTTAAACTGTAGTACTTTTGTCTCTGAAAAAATTTTACTTTTTACCAGTTAGGTTTATATTTAAAAAAAAAAGAAACTGACGTCTCATATCGTACATGATGTTTGTCACTCCTGCTTTCCAAATACCTGAATAAACTGTTGATGAACTCATTGGAGCAGTTACAACCTTGTCCAGTCGCTTCAAATGTAGTATTTTATCAAAATTATCCCTTGCAGAATATCCAATAACAAAAAATATCTTCTTCTATATAGATAACTTATTAATATATTACTCATCTTTCTAATGCTAACACCCGATATGAAAGATTTGCCGTGTTATAAACAATTTTCATGAACAATTTTAATGAAAGTAGTACTTGCTTCGTAAAATAGCTAAATATACAAAAGATATGTTAGTTACATTTTCTCTTCCTATTTCCGAAACTTAGTTATTTTTAAAGAATGTGGTCACATTCATAAAATTTTAATTTGTTTCCTTTAAAAAACGGTATTAGAATTTACTACGCATAAAATGCTTTGTACTTTCAAAACTATTCTGACTTATTTACCATAATTTGAATCAAAATACGAATAGCAATACGAATAAAACTTTTTATTTACTTGTTGATGTCTTATGAATACACTTTCGTGAAAGCTGGATGTTTTTCCTTCTTAAATACACACTACACATACTACAAATTCTGTGTTTACCTGGTAAGCTCTCCCGAGTCCTTTGCTCACATATCCTCTCCATGACTGAATTAGCGAAGCCATAGTTGGTCTGCCCCGCATTGCCGCGTCCGCAGCTGACGGAAGAAAAGCAAACGAACCACTGCAGAGAGGGGCAGAGATCTCGCGAAAGGGCATCCAAGTTCATCGTGGAGGACACTTTGGAGGCACAGACCTCTTCGTAGTTTTCAACCGTCTGATTCTCCATGAAGGCATCTCTCAAAACCTTGAAAGAACGGAGAAGATGGCATCCTTAACAGCTTTCGAAACAGTGAGACAAAAGTAATATCCCTACTTATAGTCTAACAAGGATTGAATCATCATGTTAATTAATTAACTTAGTCATCTATGCATCTTGACCGTAAAGTAACACCTTTATGTCCACAAACTTTTAATATGTATCGGATTTTCAAAATACAGTAAGACCCCGCTTAACGCTGTTTCAGTTTAGCACTCTGATATGAATTGTGGGATTCTCCGAAATTGCACGCAGCGTTAGGCTTCCCGATATCCGAAGCAGTTGATCTGTATTTCCTCTTTTCTGCGGTGTTATGCGAACGTATTTTTATCGTTTCAAACATTTGTTGACGTTATTGTAAGTATAAATTTGTATAATATAACGATTGCTGTAGTGACAAATATTATGATTTTTAGTGTTTATCACGGGGGATAATAAAAAACATGAAAATAAAGCAACAAGAAAAAAGCATTTCACTAGAAACTAAAATGCAAGTGATTAGATACTGGTGAACGTCAATCTCAAATGGGTGCTGCATTGAATTTGGCAACTTCAATAATAAGGACCATTCTTAAGAATAAGAAAAAAGTATTGTCATCGGCAACTGCAACAACGACAAGCTTTGAAACTAGAATTACCCATTCTAGAAATAAAACAATGGAAGAAATGGAAAAACGACTATATGGATTGACAACGAAATTGAACGCAATATGCCATTAAACTTAATGGTAAAATACCTGACCAATTTTCTACCCATCTTCTCCTAACCCCATTATTTACATGATGAGATAACCTCGTTTAACGCTGTTTCATATTACGCTCTACTTTGATGGAACGTATACCCCGTTTACTAATAACTTACGAACCGTACGAATATGATTTTTTTTTAATATTAGAACAAATATTATGGCTAATGACGCATAAGAATACACACTCACACAAGAATAGAAAGACATTCATCTGAGAAAACAAATGATTCACATTTCGAGTTTTCGCTATGAGGCACCGTTATCATTCTTCATCAAAATTTGCTACTAGATCTGGTAATTACTTAAAAATAAATTAAGCTAAATTTAAGTACCACAGTTATAGAGAGTGCGCGTAACAGCCGTATTAATGATACGGGGCACCCAAGATACAAATACCGCATTATGTGTAAGCAAAACACCGTAAAATGTTAACGGGTCTCTTAAAAGAGCTCCCAAGGAATTTTGATACAAGGCTCACTCAAGACTAGATAAGGTAAATAAGCCGATATAAAGTCGCTTGATGTTGGTTTTTGTATGTTTTCTAATTATTCTAAAGTGTTGCATTGCATTTTGAGTTTAAGGATTTTATAATTTGAAAAAAATGTAACACCTCTAACACTAAACTTGTTATGTACCCCTGTTTCGAAATTGAAAATTTCATACTCCTTAATTAGATTTGTTAATTTTTCAATTGATGCCAATATCTTTTAAATCTATATATTGAGTAGAAAAAATTTATGTATGAAATGTTTGACTGATTAAATTAATAACGGATATGACCGACTTTTTCTAGAATACTGCAATTCATAGACTTTCAAGCCCTATTTCAAAAATTTTCGTTTGTTTCAAGATAAACTAACAGATGTGCGAATAATAATGACACACACATTGACAGAGAAAAATTTTCTCTTCAGAAATAAATTACCCATGTTCTTTGGATTATTCAAATAACTAGTTACTCTGAATCAAAACAATGTACAAAAGATGGTTGCTGCTACTTACAAGAGCTAGGTTGAAAATACCTCCTACAGGTTTAATGGCGGCTGCCTTCTGCAATAACTGCTTAGCCTCATTCCGATTTGCTGCATTTTCGGTGGAAACTACTATATTCTTGCCTTCATTCTTCCATCGACTCATGCACAGTCTCTGGTATCCATTCCTGATTCCAGAGCGGGAAGTCAAGATAACGTGCTTGGCGCCTCTTTCCACCATCCATCGACACAGTTCGAGTCCGAAGCCGCCAAGGCCTCCGATGATGATATAAGATTGCTCGGAGTTGAACGAGGTGCGAGGAATTGCGACTAGGCGAACGGGTCTGGGTGCAGCCTTGATCTCAGGCTCTTCGTCTCGAATCTGGAGGAAAAAAATTGTTGTTATTCATATATTTATTTGTAAGGTTTCAACAATTCACTGCATTGATGTTTCAACTGAAATAAATTATAATAGTAGAAACCTTATGCCGAAGCAATCGCACTGTATCGTAAAATTGTAATGAGCTATTATAAAATGTTATATGTTTGTTTATCAAGTTATTATCCTTTCAGCCGATCATTTCCTAACATATATTTTACGCTGCAGACTTTAAAAGAAATTGAAAAGTGTAATATACTTCAAGCTTCAAAATGTTTTTGAATGCAGCTACGTTAGGCATTAATTGGAGGCGTCTTACGTTAAGCCTGACAGATTCTTCATACAATCCTCGCCAAGAACACAAAATACAATCTCGCCAAAATTAACTCTTCGTCAGTTTTTTCCTTCGTCTTTGTCTACCAACACATCTGCAATAGCTCTTTTCACCAAAGTGCTTTTCTTCTTCTATTCAAGGTAAATAATTAAAAAAATAAATACAAAACTGTGCGCAGTAGATCTACCTCTCCTTGGCGCCTTGGAAACACTTTTTAGTGTCTAAAAGATCTACAGCTTGGCCTTATGTCTCACCCACCACAAGTTGATACTCTTCGAGTGTTACAGTGGAACGGAGGCGGACTGTCCCAATCCAAGCGCTAGAGATATACTAGATTAATGAACTCTGTTTCAGCTTTTTTTCCTTCTGCTTTATACTTGCTGTAAGTGTTCATAATCTACCATTATAAATAAAAAAGTTATGATGTTCTTGCATCTTTAATTAAAAACGTACGTGAGGGTCCAGAAAATAAGTACCGTTCATTCTACCGCAACCCCAGGGTAGTTTTGCAGCTCAACTATTGCGCACACACGTGCCTTGTTGTATGTCGGCCCAGTAACGCAATAACATACGGATTGTGTTATTTTTACGCGTGTTAGGAAGCGTTCCAGACTTTTTGACGATTGGCTGATGCGACTGGGAAGAGCGTTTTGTAATCCGTTTTTCGAATACAAGCCAGTTGAAATTCACCGTCAACTTGTAGAGGTTTATGGTGATGCGCGATGAAATGGTGATAAAGTGGGTTCAACAATTCAATAATTGTCGAACTGATGTTCCTGACGAGGCACATAGTAGGGGGCCTGACAGTTTGGTTGAATGAGAAATTTCAAGAAAACAGATTACATTGTAATAAGTTTTCACAAACTTAAGAAATCTCTTCACTGGCGAAATATTCCTTTAAAGAGGACTTAAAGGGATTCAGAACAGCTGGGTTCATCCGAAGAATGTATTGTTAACTCCTGTGCATATATCATTAATTGGAATGAATCAGTTTGCCAAGGCTATTCTAGAAGATGGTGATTGCTTCAAATACCTTTGCAAAAAGTTTCAATGTTTATATGAAGCGAAGTTGAGAAAGAAAGGATCTTTGTTGGTCCAGTTATCCATGAGTTGATGAAAGATAAAAAACTTCAGACTTCCACGACAAAAGAAGGAAACAGAAACTTGTGTTAGTTGAGTCAAAATACATTTTCTTCATTCACCTGTGGATCGTTTCTCCTAAAATTTAGGATAGGTAAGTGAGAAGAAGGTGAAAGGTTCCACCAAGATATCAAAGATATGGAACAAAAACATGCTCACCGACTACTATTGGATGTTAAAACGAGATAGGGTCGAGATTAAATACACTCACTTCCAAAAGTTATGCACGAAGCTGTAAAATGCGAAAAAAATCAACAAATACTGCTTTGATTGACACAAAATTTGGCAGTAATGTAGCAATATATATTTATGCATTGGGCAAAAAAAAATATTTATATACAGAAATGAAAACAATATTAAATTTTTGTAAGTTATCAGATAATGTCATACTGGAGACTTAAACAGAATTATGTATAAAGTGAAAATAAACAGCATAAAATGAAAAATAGGACATTAATAGGGTATGTGATCTCCCCTCATCTGTATGCAAAGCTTACACCTTCTGACCATGCTTTCAATTATGTGGTCAACCACCGCAGAATTAAGCAATCTCCATTCTTCTTGTAGAGCAGTTTAAAGCTCAATAAGAGTGGCTGGAGGTGGGAAACGTAAAGATACAGCACGGCCGAGAGCATCCCAAAGATTTTCAATGGGATTAAGGTCGGGTGAATATGCTGGCCACACCATACGCGCAATCCCTTCACTCTCCAGGTAGTCATAGACGATGCCAGCTGTATGGGGACGTGCGTTATCGTCCATTAAAACAAAAGTAGGGCCAACTGCTGCAGCGTACAATCTCACAATGTGTTCTAGACCTCATCTCGATACCGGACAACCGTCACAGAACCCCGTTTAAAGATGTGCCGGTCGGTGCGGTATCCTAATGAAATCCCCTGCCCACACCATAATGCTTCCGCCTCGGAATGCGTGATATTCGGTAATGTTTCGGGCTGATTGCGTGTTCCTTGTTTACGCCATATCCTTATATGCTTGTCATCTGGCTCCTGAGCAAATCTTTACTCATCAGTAAACATGACATTGCCCCAGTCAGATACAGTCTAATTGCCATGATCCCGGCACCACTTATAATCGTGGCCCTCTTGATTGGACGGATAGAGGGACACAAACTCGAGGTACCCGGGCATATAGTCCATTCATATGTAATCTTCGTGGTACAGTAGCTGCAGATATAGCCTTACCAATGGACGCTGTAACCATAGATGTCACTCTGCGATTCCGCTTGGCTACAATAGCAATATATCGATCTTCCGTGGAGGTTTTGACCCTTGAGCGACCACCTACGGGCCTTCGGACAACTGTCTGTGTGGTTTGGAATTGTTTCCATAAACGTGAAATTACAGAATAATGAACGCCGAAGAAAAGAGCAACATCTGTGATGAACTGTCCTGCTTCAATGCGCCCCACTGCACGCCAGGTCTCAGAATCTTCAATTCGCTTTCTGGAAGTCATAGAAACACGTATGTCTTGAAAACAAATTGTACGAAAGTAATATAAAACACGTATGTCTTGAAAACAATAGTACGAAAGGATTTTCCTCTCTCTGCTTAACTTTTGGAAGTGAGTGTATAAAAGAAATAAAATGTGAAAAAAAAGTTAATATGGAAACGTCAAAAAGAGTACACATTTAAACAGGAACTTAGTTTTGTTTTGCTTTTTGTGGAGTTCCAAAATTTGGTTTGAACTTTCATGCACAAAAGCATATTATTTGCTCCTCTTAGGCAAACGTTTATTTTACATAAATTACCTTAATAAAATTGAATTAAAATAGTATGTTGGAGATTTTTTTCTCTGTACCATAATTGGATATAGAAAGTTAAAACTTCAAGAATATTTCTGTTTTTCTCCCAACTAGAAGCAACTCGTAAGATTTGGAGATAGTGGGTTTCATCCATTTGCCGAAAAATCAATTTGCCTGAGGAAGAATCAATATCTACATATACTTAAATGGATAAAAACTACGGTTGCTAGATGATACATGCTTAATTGTTCGAGATAATTACTTTTCAAATAGAATTTTATCAAAAATATCGGTATCGAGGTCACAAAAAATTCTGATACCATGGAAAAAATAATGGCATTTTCGAAATAAAAACAAGAAATTCAAAAACAATTCACCGAAACTTATAATGTATTCTTCAAAATCTTTAATTTCGCAGGTATGTAAGTAATCTTCATTATTGTTTAATAGTTTTTTAAAGTGTTCTTGTTACACAAAAGAAGTTATTTGATTAATCAAGGGGATTAAAAAATTAGAATGAGTTTATTCCTGTGTTTATGATTTGTTACAACTACAACAAATACAATCGCGTCAAGTTCCAATGTAAACGTGAAAACCTCCGATTCTGTAGCTCGTTTTCAGAGTTGGTAATTTGCACAAGTATAAAGAGAGAGCACTAGTGCTTGAAACTAATGCATTTTTTTTATTTAAGTAGAAAACTTTAAAAACATTATCTGGATTAACTAGATGTCTACGTATGACATATAAAATTAAAAAAACCTTGAAAATTGAGAGAAAAAAAACTCCTCTTACTTTGAGAATGACTTTTCCTATGTGCTTCCCACTGGCCATGTATCTAAAAGCGCTTTCGGCTTCCTTAAAATCAAAGATGATGGAACTCAGAGGTCGAATAAATCCTTTGGCAATACCATCATATATCAACTGTACGAGTTCCTTTTTAACATCAATGTTGGAACCTTTAGTTCCAAATAGAGTGTCTAATAATATACCTTGGAATGAGATATTTTTCAAGAACACTTCCATTCCTAATGAATGAACAAGAAAACTAAGTTTTTTCTAGAACTTTCTGCAAAATAATTGTAAGAATAATTCTACAAAAGTAACAATTTGTAATGAAGGTCACAGAAATACATATTAAACCCATAACACATTTCACTTTCCTCATTCAATTGTTGTTCACAGTCTCTCTCTTTCACAACACACATACAAATGAATGCATTTGTGCGTGATTTCATCGTGATCGCGCATATACCCCTCATTATAAAATTATTAAAAAAACGAACATTTAAAACACACACACACACATTTTTTAACTCTAAAATGCCCCCCCCCCAAACCACGAGGGATTTTTGGTCACAGACTTAAACACCTGAAATACCTTGATCTATCTGTCATCCAAATCAGCTCGACTCGATGGGGTCGGTTTTTAAACCCTATAAGGCAGCTGTGTGTTTTAATTTCGGATACTATATACCCGAAATCTTACAAAATTAATCCTCTTTTCCTTCCTCATGCTGTATACGTACAGAAAGAGTTCTATTTGTTTCTTCCTTGTTGTTACAATTTTAAAGGTCAACAGTGTAACTCTTCATATTGTTAATATATTTGATGGGGCCACGTGATAAACTCGTGCGTAATTGTAAGCGCTTGTGCATTATTCTACGTGGAGTGTTAAAATTTCTCACTTTCTTTTTTTTTTACACAGATGCTCCACTTTTACTAACTTTTTACGTACAAAATAATGTATCTTGACTTATAAGAGTTAGGTAATCCAAAAACAGCTCAAATCAAACCAAATTAGTTAAAATTTTCAAGTACATATTTGTTCCCGAAATTTTAAAGCTATTTCTTTGTAAATTATTATAGTGTTAAAAACTGCAGAATTTTAATATTTGAATAAAAAAAAATTGCAATATTATTTTGTAATTCTTCTATTTCTTTAATAAAAATTTTCTTCTGTAAGAAACCCAATGTAAAATTATCTGAATTTTAAACGTTTTCAACAAAGCTGGAAATTTTTTTTATAATTTTCAATTAATTTAACTTAAATTTTAAGGAAGAGTATATTAATTGAATGATTCTTATAAATTGGAATTACAATTTTCACACTTTTAATGTATAGTTAAATAAAAATGATTAACTCAAATGTTTAGACTTATATTATCATCATAGAACAAAGTTGTACAAAAAGTATTCGATTCTCTTTCAATACTGGATATTTTATCTAGCAATAAGTGAAAATTAGTTTGTTTAATGTGAAAGAGATAAACCCTAAGATTAATATCATACATTGATCCGGGTGTCAAAAAGTGACTTACTCTGTGATAACTTCCCAGTGGCCAACATGACATCTTTGAAGTTCAAAGGAGCGTAATACACGTGGCAAAGGAGGGTGTCACTGGACTGCGTTACGTATTTCAGGGGTGAATCAATCCAGGTCAAGCTGGACAGGTTACCTCGGGTCATCAAGTTCAAGTAGGCGTGCTCCATTTCGATACTTTGAGCACCTGAAACATGCACATGCAATCAGCAGAGCAGAGATTTTGAGGACCCTTTGTACTTGTTTTGCTTTGATTTATACACCTCTTATTGTTTTCATATTAGCATCCCTGTGATTTAAGCACTCAAATTTCTCAGAGAGATGTGTTTGAAAAGAAATAGTATGATGCAATTTATATTAGTGAATGTGAGATGTATCCGACTACCCTAAAATCATGATTTTTTTTTAAAAAATTGACAATTTTCTTTATGATTTTATTTTATAGGCCATCTTATTAGCTTCATAAAAATACCAAGCTTTTTATCTTCCATTTACTAGAACAAAAACTGCAAGTGTTTTAATAAAAAGAAGCCATATAACTTTACTCAAGATGTCAAACTTTAAAATGCGTTTTCCTCGAAATGTGTTTTTTTCGAAAAACTCAAACAGTGACAGCGATTGCTCAAAACTTTTTGAAAATAATTTGCTGAAATTTTTTGTGAATATTTTGTATAACAGTAGAAGTGTGTTTTGACCTTCAGATTTATCAATCACTGCTTTATTTCAAATTTTACAGTCCTTTATGTAAATATAATCACTATTTTTTAAGCAATTTCATTTAGTCACTAAGATAGAGTGCTCTAGTTTTTGTAAAAATTAAAATATCTATTTTCCTGAAAGTCATTTCAAACATGAAAACAAAGTAACACATTAAAATTGAAAAATTGAGAATTTGTTCAAAACATTTTTGTACAGAGCGGGCCTCATTTATGTAATTTTTTGCACATTTTCACCAGTTTTTTTCCCCTTTTTCTGTTTTCAATTTTATGATTTTTTCATTAAAATATACTAAATAAATCTCAAAATCAAAAAAACTCTATATCTCCACTTTTTCAAAAAAGTTGTCGCAAGTAGTCGGATACCTTAAGAGAAGAATTTGTGTATGGAACTAATAAACTTTAAAAAGTACGAGAGTTTAAAATATTTTATGTGATATTTTTGAGTGCATTTTTAATCAAATTTTATTTATGGTTGGAAAGGTAAATACTAGAATGATGATCGAGTTCATTCGGGAAGTGAGTCTGACACAAATACAATATAAGAGCTCTTATATAGAATATTGTATGGTGTATTGAATAGTGTAACAGTAACGTATTTTTATTTCAATTTTGTTATTGTTTGATATAATAATATTTTACAATATATACAACCAATGAATTAATGATATGCTTAGCAATAATACAAATCTAATACTATGAAAGTGTAGGAGGAAACGTGCAGCTCTTGTGTTGAAGCCAATTAGATTTTAAGACGCTTTTGTACACTTAATTAGTGAGGAGTTTCATTTATATCAAGTAACATTTTTAAAAATATTATTGTTTGGATTATTATTTTAGTTTCATTTATTTTTATTGTAGTTTGATTTTATTATTTAAATCTTATATACTGTGTGTGATATGCGTTTTATAGGATGTGATGTATTGTTTTGTACTCATTAAAAATTTATCAAGTTTTTAAGAGTGCAAACCCACTCTAGTGGCTCCCTCTTCGTCGCCAAATTAGTCATTTTACTTCATTAGTTTTCATTAATAATTCATTTATTTATTTCATTTTTTTTTAAAATTTAAATCTGCTGCTCGAGGGTTAATATGTAAGTAAAAGCACCTTATTATATTTTGAATATAAAATAAGTAACAAAAATGTATTCATGCATACCTTCAGACATCTTAAAATGCCTGTAGGATCCCCATGAGTTGGACTTAAATATGTTCATCGTTAAATCGTTCGCTAGTATTTCCTCGTAGAACTGGCTCTTTGTATTAAACTTCGGTAACGCAGAAGACCCTCACTAATAAATATACATCTAAATAAAACAAAACATAATATTTTTGACTTATAACGCTGCAGAATTTTTAAATCTGTATTAAAATTTATAATTTAAAAATATGTCGAATTACAAATGATTCGGTACTATTTCTTTGTACACTAAATTAATTAGTATTTTTAAACAAAATTTCTTTTTTTTTGGAAACTGTTCCATTTTTCCACTCCAATTAAACAATTGACAATCACTTTCTTATAATATCAAAAGAGTTTACTTCATTAAATAATGAATGGGATGTGAATTGATTGCATAACTACAGATAAACATATCAAATACTTGAAAAGTAATATGTGAGAATTAAAAGAAATAAGATTTTTTTAATCAATTCACTTTTAAAGTTATTTTAAATAAAATTGATAAATTTTTCAATATAAAGTTAAAAACAAAAAGATTCGTAATTTTTTAACTAAAAGTTTTTGAGCAGGCATCATTTAAAAGACAATTAAGTGGTACAAGAATTCATTTTAATTATTAAAATTAATTGATCAATTTTATTGCAGAAATCTCTTAGCAATACATTCATTTAGCCTTTTGCCTTTTCGTTGGACATTAAGTGTCAAATTTTTAATTCCTTTTGTAGAAATGAGAAATTTATAGCCTTAAATCATGCAAGAAATTCAGTTTTGAATATTTATATGAAATCTAATTTTTCTTAGTTCTAAACTTTACTCCAAATATACCCTAGGAGCAGTTAAGAAAATATCAATCACATATGAAGAATATTCCTGAAACTTCATTTGGTATAAATAGTTATATGAGGCACTAAACTTTGCAACAAACTACATTGAATACACAATAATAATTAATTGAAAAATACAGAGATTATATTTAAATTAATAAGAATAACCGTGACTAGATAAATATCATGTAAAAAAAGACATCTGAGCTATGCACGTATAGTATATCTTTTGTGGTTCCTTATAAATTTGCAACTAATCAATATTTTCTAGGAAGTCTGGTAATTCTTTTTCTCGGAATCAATAAAAAAATATTTAGATGCATTTCTAACAATTAGTTTCAATGCGGCTATATCTCCAATTCTCAATCTTTTAACCCTATATTTTCTCAAAATCTTACAAAGCTGATAACTCCTAATGGATTAATTGAAAGATAATTTTCTTCCATGCAATGCACAGTAACTATTTTTATAAAATGAACCACTTTCACAAGAAGCATCGTTCACATTATCCTTAACGAATATAGTTTTGATATTTTGGGTCCGCGATATACAATAGCAATTTTTTATCCGCTTATTAATAAAAAAACACACAAGAACATGCATGAATTCATTAATGCAATCATTTTGAAATCCAAGAAAATACCAGCATCTAACATTTACGTGTATATATTTACCTGATACTAGATCCACCAGGTTCTAGTCGTAAACAATTAACAAGTCCAATAACGCCACTGTAGTTTGTTCCTTCGCTTACTAACCATATTCTCTTCGGTTCCATTGGCTGACTTATAACCTCAACAATCTTTTCTTTCAATTCAGTTACCAAATTTTCATACTTCCCTACCTCAACTGGAATGACTGAATCTTGGTAAGACGCAACAGGTACCTTTCTAAGTAAGTACAGGGTGGAGGTTAAAGAATCTGATTTTTACAAATGACTCGTAGTTTTAGTTCTTTGAAGGTCTGTTCTAAGTCTGGTTCTGAGAGTACGGGTACGGTGGTTTTACCAATAGTAGAAAGGAACATCTCGGCAGGCACAAGGTGCGTCTTCTGCAAAACAATGATAAAACCACCGTCTTTGATCGTCGCTGAGGCAGCTCGAAGAATTCGCGCGTGATCTTCTTTGGAACTGCTTAGATATTTCATCACAAAAAGATCAATGTCCTTGAAAATTAGGGAAGAGCCAGGTACCCACGGTAACACGTCAACTCTTTCCGAAGGTAGACAGCTTCTATCCAAAAGATCAAGACTGGAATGAGCAATTGCGTAATTTTCACTCAAAACAGTTTGACTGGACGATTTTGATTATTTTCGCACACAATGGCTGGGAACTATTTGAGACTTCTGCAACTTTCAACTTTTTTGGTACGATGTTTTCTAAAACAATGTCCAACACCCTTTCAGAGGGATTTCTTGAAGAAGAGTTTCAGATAACACGTCAATATCTCTTTCGAGCAAATAGCTGTCAACGCAACTTTCGACATGACGCGTGAAGTCTGTGTCGGTGACTGCGTCCATAATGGCACACAGTGACTTTAAAAGTACATGGCTGTCGGCTCGAGATTCCAAATAGCTTATAGTTGAAACGTAATCAGCAAATTGAGATCCTCTAAGAATACTGGATATCTCAAAGCTATTTTTTCCGAGTAATTCCAAGGTCATTTTTGCAATGGAAGAACAAACATCGATGTATTTTATCAGCATCTTTTATTTGACTTGGAAAGGATGTTTTCTTCCTGGTAAGGTACAAAATGGTATTCTTCCAACAAAGGAATTTGCTTAATTGCATGGCGAGGAGCAAATTCCACATTTAAATTTTTTAATTCAACCCCACCTGAAGTTACTTTTTGGGCATACTTGTTTTGATACACTGGAATACCTGCAAAATAGAAAAATATAACGCAAATATTTATTGGATATATGAAAATATAACACATTTAGGCAATTCAAAAGATACTTTTGCCACGTTATCATTATTTAAATAAAATCTTGATATTTAGCAAACATTAAGATAAAGAAATGCAAATACTTGTATATTCATGTCTTCCACAAACCCCAAACTTAAGAAAAGTATTTTTACATGTCACTGCATTGGAATTTATTATCGAGCCTTATTGAAATATGTGTTAATAACATTTGCAAAAACTCTGTTTCTTTCCTTTTGTTCGCTTGGTAAAACCTCAACTAATAATTTTATAAGAAGTCTTACCATATTTGAAAATTTTCATCTGATATAGAAATATTTGAATGTTTTTCATAATCAGGGTAATGAAAAATAAAAAGAGCATTCGGTTGTTAAACATGTATCAATCTGAGATCTTTTCCACTTTGATGCAAGTGTGCGTGTCATAACTTCTACAGACTCAAGAAGTATTTTCTCGGGAGAAAAAAAAGTTCATTCGTGATAATTCTCCCAGATTATATATTCAATACAAGCAATAATCGAGCCGTTTTGTGATAAGTCTTAAAGGAAGACACTGAATGAGATCCCAGTTCACCCGAGACGGCTGCCTTCATGTTTGTGCATGACTGACTTACGAGTCACCTACGCATACTGAAGATCCTTCCATTTCCATATTGTGTTTTGTGAAGGGAGAATTCCCTAATGAATGTCTGAGCACCTGAAGGTTTGCTAACATTTATGACAGATACTGGACGGCCAGAGAGCAGTTACAAGCTATGCTATCGAACCTGATTTTCTAATGTTGTTTATGCTTCTGTTTCTAATTTTTTTATCCTTTGTTTCCTTGAACCTAATTTGTTGTGTGTTTGCACGGAGTGTTTTCCGCGAGCGAATGATGTCGTAAATGCTGCTGCTAGAAATAAAAATATTCGAACCATCTCCGTTTGTATACGAAAAAAGAGAAGATGTACCGGGATACTATCTGCAAAAAATATTAAAAAAAATATATATAAGAACATTTTATATTATCCTGAAAAAAAATTTCAATACGAAAGAATTCTGAATCAAATTTTGAACATTTCACAGCAATAGATTTATTTCTCATTTCAATGAGTTTTAAAGCAATTTCATACAGCTAGAAAGATACCATGCTCTGCTTTAATTAAAGATTTAAATACCTTTTTATCTATTAGGTAATTTTAGAAATTGATAGTAATGTATCATATATAAATGTTTTAAAATTTGTTCATAAATGTTTGCTAAGAAAGGCCTTTTATGTAATTATTTATAAATTTTGTCCTATTATTTTCCAACTTATTAAGAACTTTTGTTGTTCTTTTAACTGTTTTACCACATATAAGTTACTAAATAAATATGAAAGCCACAAAAAATGTGCATCTCAAATTTAAAAAAATATATATATATATTTATCAAGTAGTTGGATACCTTTTATTTTTCTACTTTAAAGTGGAAGGTGGATTGGTAATTATCATTATAGATCTAGAACATTCCCCGATAGCTGGTATCACTTTTTAGTGTAACACCTTGCATGTGGATATGAATTAACACAATGTAATTTTAACAACCATGTTTCCTCCACATAAGAAAGCACCTGAGCAATCAAGATGTGAAATGTACCAGGAATTTATTTTGTCGAGAGCACCCAAGCCAAATGGGCACTCTAGGGATCTTTTACATGATGCATAATCATACGACATGGACGCTGTCTAATTTTTGAATCATGAAAATCCACCGACTTGCTTTCGAACCGGCAAATTTGGGAGTACAAGGCCAGGGTGCAAATTGAATTTCCTTTGAATAAAATGTATTACAAAAAAATACTCTTAACTTACTCAAGTATACACAGACATAGCTCAAAGTGGAGGGGAAGGATGTGAAGATTGAAGACATAATAAGTTCCAATAAAAAAGGCAGAACAAAAATTAAGCATACTAGAACAGCTTTTTATTTTTTTAAAAAAATATATATACATTGATATATTAAATATACAAAGATAAGTATACTAATATGTTATTAACATAAAAATATTAAATTTAAGTAATTGACCCTTTTGTTGACATATAAAGTTTCGATTTTGCGCTAACAGCTTCTCTTTCTTTTTTTCAGTATTAATTTTTTTTAAAAAAACGACTTTTCTAAATGATAATAAACTTGAAGATAGCAAATAGCTTGGATTGGACTTATTTGGTGGTGTGGGGAAGAAAGCTCTCCTTTTTATGTAATGTTGCTATTCCCATTGTACTATTCGCTTCTCAGTAATCATGACTTTGGTATATTTATATTGTAACAAAGTAATTATTTTGAATTTAAAATTATCTAATCATAATCAAGTATTATTTTTTAAAATTCAACTCCTTATGGCAGCATTAAATTCTGAAATTATTTTTCTCCTAATCTTTATGGCGAAGAACTAGTTTTCAACTTCGTTTTTGATTAATAAAAAATTTTTTCACATTTAACTGCAATCTACTCTACAATACATGCACAAATCTACACTCTATACACAAATCATCCCTTTTTCATCCGTTTTTCACCTTTGACAGTACATGCTTTTGTATGGAAAAAAGACATGCACTACAGCAAGATCATATGAAGAGGGATAATAAAGCTCAAATACTAGTTGTTTTAATTGTGTGCGGAAGACATCTAGCCTTTTTGCACACTTTTAGTATTGTTTTCAAAGAGGAATTCATCTAAGCATAATTAGACATTGGATAAGATTTCAACTTTTCGGATAGTTTTCACATATCCACAAATTTACGTTGCAGATCCATAGGTTCGTGGATCTTTCTGGAGGGTGGGAGAACTTTTTCAAGCGTTTTTCGGGCCCACATAGCTTCTTTTTTTTGGGATCTGAAAATTTAACCCGGGTTTAATGACGCTTATTTTTTTGAAGAAAAAATGCTAGTTTTTTTGGGAAAGTAAAAAAATACAATTTCTTCATCTTATACTGTTATTCATCCTATATATTAAAACCCCCTTTCATTTTTTTTCCCTCATCTAATGTTGCAAGCTTAATTTTTTTTATTTCCCTGATTTACCTAATGTTATTTTTTTTTTGAATATTCTATGCTATACACTATTTTGTTTTATCTATTTTTTTATTTAGTCAACTTTAAAGAAGTGTACTAGTTGTATTTTTTTTTTTTCCTGAACGGGGAAAATACCCTCATTCAGACATTTTTGAAATTTTTTGTATGTACTATTTTTTAAAAAATTTTTATAATTATTTTTTAAAAAACATGTAATTTAAAAACAAATCTATTTTGGATACAAAAAAAAACCCATTTTTGGGGGAAAAAAAAATAAGTGGAATGTTTTTTTATTGGTAAAGAAGAGGGTTTTTAAATTAAGAATGAATTGAGGTGTTTAATTTTTTTTTGTAATTTTTGACTTTTTTAAGTTACAAAATATATGTATTATCTGATTTGTAAAATTCACACAAGAATCATTTTTCATTTACAATTCCCAAAACAAAAAGCCATTTTTAAAAAAATGTTCAACCCCTTTAAAGCGGGATAAAAGAATGAACTGCTGATAAACCCATTGCATACAATTAGTTTCCCCTGGACTTTCTTTTGGGAAATCTAGAACTATTTGGGAGTTAAAAAAAAACCCTCCATTATCAATTTTTTGAGGTTTTCAAAAAGTGGTACGTTTTATGAAACCAAACCCCCCACAATAAAGGGAAAAAAAATTTAGGGGTACAACATATGTACCAAAACCGGGCATGAAAGAGTTAAATCTAGGGAATATTTTCAGTTTATCAACTACAACTACCTAAACCTCGATACCTATTTCCTTTTCTAATACATTTGTTGTTTTTAAAAGTTTCCCCAAAAATTCTTTTTTCTTAAAAAACGTGCAGTGTTTCCCAATGGGTTTTAAAAGTTGCTTATCTCGAGATGACTTTAGATACAGTCACTTATTAATATCCGCAGAGTTGTTCCAACCCATTGGCCCCTGATCTAAAAACCTTTTTTTTTATTTTTTATTTCCATTTACTTGCAATTTTTTGAGCTTTTTTTTAATTTTATTATTGAAACAATTACGGGCATTTTTTAACATAACATTTTTTATGAATCCTTCATCTAAAATTTTTTGGGTGATCCGCTTAAGAAACGGAAAAATTTTCCCCAAAATTAACTTCCGAAAATTTTAAATTAGTTTTTTTAAAAAATTTTTAAACATAGTTTATTTAATTTTTTCATCCTTTTTTTTATCCATTGAAAAAATAATCTTTTTTTTTTCTTCAATATTTTTTTCGGCCCCCTTTCTTTGTGAGGGGGTTTCAATGCGTCGCTAAGAATGACGTTCGGCCCGATTACCGAAACAACACATTTTATCTGTATTTAATGAATCCGTAATCAACCGAAAAAGCTTTTTTTAAAGCTTCTTTCATCCTTTAAATGGCCCCTTTTTGTTGGGAAAGTTTTTAAAAACGTTATTAAATTTTTTTGTCCCTTAAAAAAAAATGCAAATTATGTGTATTCAAAACCATACCCAAACAGAGAAGTATAAAAAGAATTCAAAACACGCCAGACCCCTATTTTTTTCCCGTCTATTCGCTAAGTCGCGCTTTTTGCTGCTTTTTTTCATCAGCTTTTGCCCCCCAGGACTTTTTTAAAGGAATCAAAAATTTTCCAAGGGTTTTTAAAAAAAGGGTTTATTAAAATTATTTTTTTGTTGTTTAAAAAATTTTCCCGGGTGAAACAAAAAAAAAGTTTTTAGGGGGAAAAAATTTAAAACATGAACGCCGAAATTTATTCCTTTTAAATTCGGGAGGATTATTTGGCAAAAAAATTTTTAAAACCTGCTAAAAGGGTTTTTTTCCCTTGCTTCCCCAAGAACGCAGAAAAGAATACAACATTAAACAATTAAAAGCAAATGTGTGTTTCAAATGAGAATATTTTTTTTTTTATTTTTTGTTAAAACCCAAAAGTAGCCTTTTTATGTTTGTTATCGATTTTTTTTCCCCCTTTTTATTCAAAACCCGGTTAAAAAAAGAATATATTTGTAATTGGAGAGAGAAAAAAATTACGAATTTTTCCCGGGAAACACATAACCTCCCTTTGTTTACTGCTAAATTTTTATTTTTCTTGGAAAGACGATCAACCAATAACGATATTTATTTGTGAAATGAAGTTTATTTTGGGGTTGGGATGTACAACATTATTTGGGATTGATATATATTTAAAAAGATTTTTCGATGAAATAAATATATTCAAAATTCCTTCTAAAATTTATCTTTTGGGTAATTCTAAAAAACCATAAAATTTTAAAAATAGCATCTATGGACAAAATTTCCTTTCCCAAATACGGGGAAAATACTTCAAAACTATCATTTAACATAATTTAACAAACGGGAAATGAGTCAAAAAAACTGAATGCGGGGGCAGATCAGAAAATGATTACAAATTTTAAGAGATAGAGTACACCTAGACCAGGTATGGCGAACCAATGGCACGCGACACAACTTTTTTGGCCCCCCACCGATCAAAACGGTTTGTTTTTTATTTCCCAGAATGGTCCTTTTCAGGGGGGTGCGGGGGGAACCTGTTTGTTATACTGTCATCTAATCTGCAAATAAAATTTATCCCCACTATTGTTCCCTTTACTTTAATTTTTACAAATAACAAAAAAAATTTACTACCAATCCAGTAAAAAATTTTAAATTTTCCAAATAAAAAAAACATTTTTGAGTTCAAAAGGTTTTTAAATTTTTAATGTTTTAAAAAATAATTATTAGTAAAAATTTTTGGGACGGCACGTCTATACCTCATAAAATACCCGACTTTTTAAAATAAATATTTTAAAAAAAAAAAAAAAATCGAAATTTATTTTAAAAACCCTTTTTTGTAGCCTGTTTAATAATCTTTCTAAAAAGGGCCGTACTTTTAATTTTGAGTAAAAATTTAAAAAAGTTATAGTTTGTTTTTTTTGAGGTAAGAAAAGCCCCAAATCAAAACCCGGAAGTGTGGGGTTTTTTGGGGATTTTTAAAACCGGAAAAGGGAGTTTTTTCCCCCATTTAAAAATATTTTAACAAATTTCCCCGGTTTAGAAAACCCTTTATTTCATTTTATAAATTTTAATAGATTTTTTTGCTTGAAAAAAAGGAACGGTTAAAGATTACAATGTTTGTTTTTGGTTTTAAAACGAGTTCCCATCTTTTCAATTTGGTTCAAAATTAGATTTCTTTATAACTTTTTTTTAAGGTTTTTGGTATACAGTTTATAGTTTTTTAAAAATTTTAAATTTTAAAGTTCCCATGAAAAAAACAAGATCAATGGGGCCCAAAAAAAGAAGAGTTTTTAGAGAGGGGAAATTTGTTAAAACGGGAAAAAAAACCCAAGGGATTTTCCCAAAATTTAGATTTTAAATTCCCTTTTAAAAAAGACTTATATAAACCCCAAAAGGATTAAAATCTTCTAAGAAAATGTCTTCACGGGGAAAGCTAGAACTGAAAATGAGAGTCTTAACAATGCCGTGGGTAAACCCGAAGGACAACTTGTTGAGCTACAAACACCCGTTTAAAGAATTATACCAAAAAACTTTTTTAATTTGGATTTGCTGGGCTATTACCTCACATCAAAAAAAATTTGGAATGGGAAAATTTTGTTCTGAAATTTAAAGGTTTTTTTTTAAAAAATTTTACAAAGAGGGGAAATTGGGGGGGGGTTTTACGGGGGAATTTTTAAACCAGATAAGAAAAGTCCGTAAAAAAGAAAGGCCCCCTTTAAAATGTAAAAGTTTGAAGAGAGGGTTTAGGAAAAGGACCAAAATAAAATCTTTGGGGAGTTTTAATAACTTTTCCAAATCTTTAAAAAATTTATTGCAAATATAAACTTTTTTTTTTGATTTTTTGAAGAATGTTATTTTAACATAAAATGGTTAACGGTAAGAGTAATTTTTAAACTAAACGTAATATTCATGAAATTTTTTTAATTGGTTCTTTTTATTATAATGAATGCTTTCGCTTAAAGTTTTGATATAATTTTAAGGGGGTCCTTTTAATGAAAATCTAAAATCGGGGTTTTTCAATTTTGATTGAAAAAAAAAAACCGCCACCTTTTTCTGATACAGTTTAAATTTTTTGCCCCCCTTTTAATTAGAAAATATTTTTTTAAAATTTTTTCAAAAGTTGTTTAGCCCGTCAAATTTCCAAAAAAGCTGATTCCCCGCCCCTTTTTAAATCAAAACAAAAAAACACATCTTTTCAGCCTTTTTCAAATAACTTAAATTGATTAAAAGTTTTTTTTTGATCGCAAATCAACTGGGGAAAAAAGTGAAGTGAATTTAAATTGAAATTTTTTGCTTACTTTTGGGAACTCAGTGCTTTTTTCGTTAAAAATAACGAATTTTTTTTTTTAGTTTTCATCAGGGTTGGGAAACCCCCTTATCTGATTAATATGCCTCGGTTTTCCAACAAAACCTTTAAAAAAAAAAATTTTCAGCAAATTTAAAGATTCTTTCAACTTTTGAGGGGTTTGAATAAAGGAGAAAAAAAAAATGCCAGTAGTATATTAAGAATTCATCATCAAAACCCAAAATTTGGTAAGTTTTTAAAGATGAGTATGTTTCTGTTTTTTAAAAAACCCTCTGAAAAAATTTTTTGAAATAATTGAATTCCGTTTTTTTCTAAAAAATTTTCCCAAAATGTATTATGTATAAATTGTAAAAAAAAAATTTTTGAATTAAGTTTAGGGCCCAAATTTTAGGGTTTGGGACAGAGTTGATAATATGTTGTGACTTTTTGGTCTTATTCAACCACTTCTCAATACCTTAGGTTTTCTTAAAACCCTTTTTTAATAAAAAAAATAAAAATGTATGAAGTGAACATAATTTTTTGGGGGGGGAGGGCGTTGGAAAAAGGGGAAGGTTGGGGAAAGTATTTTTTTGGATTTTGAATTTTCCAATTTTCCCCCAAAGCGGGTTTTTTGAGTCTTTGCATGCATTTAAAAAGCGAAGAAAAAAAATAGCAAAAATGTCTATGGTTTATTTTCTGCCGAAAACATCATTTTAATAATGGTAAAACCCAAAAAGTACCTGTGGCTATAGATGGTACCCAAAAAACCATAATTTCCCCCAAAGGTGTTGTTACGGCAGTTAGGGGTGACACTAAAAATAGTTTTTTTTCCGAAAAATTACGAGGGGGAAAAGC
The DNA here is from genome assembly GCA_019973955.1 of Trichonephila inaurata madagascariensis. NCBI lineage: Eukaryota > Metazoa > Arthropoda > Arachnida > Araneae > Nephilidae > Trichonephila > Trichonephila inaurata. Next base: position 138,866 of record BMAV01024766.1, read on the forward strand.
CCCATTCCCTTTTTTAAAGGCAAAGACATAGTGATTAATGTTCGGCAAATTACTTCTAAAAAAGTGGGGAATGGGTTTCTGCGGGACTTCGTATCTTCCATCGTTCAGAGATAATTAAAAATTTGCGATAACAATATTTGGGATGGGGAAATTTTTAAAAATACAAAGCAGTTTTAAAATCTAAAAACCTTTTTAAAGATGGCCCAAATTGAAAAATTTTTTAAAGTGTTGGTCATGTTGAGAAAAGGGGATGGGGGAAAATCAGGGATTAAAAATTTTAAAAAAAAAAAAGGGAAAAAACTCAGGACAAAAAAACTTTTAGGGGGCCGTAAAAGATTGGGCTTTATGCAGAAATAGACAAATTGCAGAGATATTTAAAGGAAACTTATTCGAAAAAAACTCGGAAATTTTTGGGCCCGAAACAAGCTATTTGGGCTATATTTTTTATAAGATCTCAACAGATTTGAATCCCAAAAACATGGTTTATGCCCCCTTTGGGGGATGATTCCCTGGTGTGGATATAATTTGGGGCTAAAACCGAAAGGTGGGTAATAAAAATAAAACATTAATTTTCCTATTGCAATTATGCATTGCATAAAAAAAATATTTTAGATCTTTTTAAGCCCTGAACTTCTGCCCGATGTTTAAAGGTAAGACACAAAACTGTAATTTAAAGTTTTAAAAAGTGTTTTTATGGTCTATAATTCCAAAAAATGTTTTTTGTACAATTGGGAACTTTTTAAAAAAACCGGGGTATATGAAAATTTTAAACTTTTATAATCAAATTTTAAATTTCCAAATTTAAAAATTTTGGATTTTAAATATTCAACCTGGGTTTTTACATGTCGAGATTTTAAGAAGCAGATCACACACGTATAAGGAAAGCGGAAAAAGGAATTTCACAAAGAACCAAAAAAGTTTGAAAATTTAAAAAAGACAGTTAAAAAAGTAAAAAGATGATCTTGCAGATGATCCCAGCAATTAAAGTTATGGTTCTGGTATGTTTTTTAGTTAATTGTATGATGTTTTTTTCTTTTTAAATTTTTTTTTCCAAAAAATGTAAATTTCAACAAAAAGGATCATTTTTTTAAAAAAATACTTATTTAATAAAATTTTTAAATTTTGCACATATATTAATATTTTCAAATAAGGGTTTTTTGGGAGATTTTTAAAACATTTTTTCAATAAAAAAATTTTATTAAAATGTACAAGAATTTTCAGCGTTTTAAAATTTTTTTACGTGTTTCTTTCCCCGTATGGGAATTTTTTAAAAATAATGAACATTTTAAAAATTTTTCCCCCTTTCAAAAGGAAAAAAAAGTCCCAAAAAATGACCAAAAAAAAATTTATAGCTGTACAACTTAATTTTTTTAAAAAAAGTTCCCTTTCTCTTGATCCTTTTTAAAATTGCGGAGGGTAGGGGAAAAGATCATGCACATATAAGGAAAAAGGAAAAAACAATTTTAAAAAAACCAAAGAAGCTCAATTAAAAAACGGAACTTTAAAATTGGGGGAAAGAAAATGATCTTAGATGATCACAGAACCAAATTATCTCTGGGAAAGTATAAATTAAAGGTGTTTTACTTTAAATCACTATTTTCAAAAAATGTAAATTTTAACACAAAGGAACATTTTGAAAAAACCCAATCATTTTAATTTGGGTTTGTAATTTTTCACATATATAAATATTTTTACAAATAAGTATTTTTTGGAGATTTTTTCAAAAAATTATTCAAAAAAAAATTATGGTTTAAAAAAGTCCAAAAATTTTTCAGGGTTTAAAATTTTTACCCCGGATTTCCCCAAAATGAATTTTTAAAAAAAATAATCAAAAATTTAAAAAAACTCTCATTAAAAAAAAAGAAAACAAAAATAAATGTACAAAAAAAAAAAAAATTTTTTTACTGTACAACGGGTCAATTTTTTTAAAAAAAGTTCCCTTTCAATTCCCTTTTAAAATTACGGAGATAAAAAGCCGCGTAAAATGGGCCCCCTTTTAAAAAAAAATTTTTTTAATGTAATTTTATATGAAAAAAAAATTTTTTTAGGGAAAAATTCTGTGTTTTTTTTGTCGAACACCTGTATTTATAATTTTATTGTAAAAACCTATTTTTTTTTAAAAGACAGCAAAAGTTTTAACCCTTGAAGAATTGATCCCTGTAAAATTGGGGGTTTTTTTTTGTAATATAAATTTTTCTAGAGTTGTTTTTAAAAAAAGCAATTTTTGGGAAAACCCAAAATTTTTAAAAAAAAGTTTTTGGGGCCTTTAAAAATTTTTCCCTTCGTATTTTCATAAATTTTGCAAAATACTTAATTAAAAAATAACAATTAAATAATTACTTTAAGTTATATTTTTGAAAATTTTCCCGAAAACCCCCCTCGGATACCTTTTAAAAATTTTTCAGAAAAAAAATTGGGGATTGATTTTATAAATGTTGGCCACCCTGACCAAGACGGTGGGGAAAACACATAGAATTTTTTTGGAAACGCTTTTCGGGGGACCCAAAACACGAAGAAAAAGAATAAGAGGAGAAACAAAATTTTTTTATTATATTTTCTTTTTTATTTTATGTGGAAAAGGGAAAATCATTTATTAAAAATACCATTTCAATGTTTTCCTTTTTGTGATTTTTTCAAAAGACTTTTATGAAAGAGAGGATCGATGGATAAAATTTTTGTATTCGTGTTGGAAGACATAGAGCTCTTTTTTTGTAATTTTAAAAGGGGAAAAATGGAAGTACAGAACCAAAAAAAACCCCTTGCCAGTCCATTTTAAAAGGCCTTTATTTCCTGAAAGATTAAAAATAACTAAACATCAAAGTATACAAATAATGACGAATTAAAAGTTCTAAAAATGGCCCATAATATATTGAATAATAATTTTTTCTTCGGAGTTGCAATCAACTCAAGTGGTTGTGTAAAAGAAACCATAACAGTAAAATGTTTTGGGGTACTTTTCCATTTAGCCGTTTCCAATCTCACCAAGTAGACTTTGTGGGCGACAACACACAGTATACGTATAAAATAATGTTAGTTAACCCGACTGTTAAAAAATTTTATTTACACTTTAAGAAATTGAATTTCGATGAGACAGACCATTTCTTTTGCTCTTGATTTGAACTCATCACAATTACAAATAGTTTCCCTCACGTTCTAACGATTATGCTAATTTCCAGATTAAAGCAGAAGTTGTCACAGCTGCAATTTTAAAATGTTTACATAAATTATTTTCAAATGTAACTACCTCATTTTTAAAGCTTTTGGTTCGATCGTTTCTATCTCTTCAGGAGGAAAAATTTGGACTTTTGTGTTAAATATATATTTTGCTTATCACCGTAGTCATGCTGAAGAAAAAGTTCTGCGCTGTTATAAGATAAAGAAATCAGATACAAAGGCAGCCGATAAATAGCCAAATGTTGCGGCAGATCCCTGACGAAATACCACAAACTGCAACACTCTGCTTTTTTTAATTCTACTGCTGTAGGAATTATTTGCTTAACTTATAGAGAAGATTTCTTGGATCAACAGTTCCAATCAATGCGCATCCAGAGTCTTACAGCCATGCATCTCATGTACTAGCTGCTTATTCATGCTATGTAGGGGCTAAAATAAAAATCCGAACCCTGCTGGGTGGCGTGGTTGGTTTGTCACTGGCCTTTTGCACCCAAAGTTGCGGTTTCGACCCCGGCCCAAGTCGGTGGATTTTCGTGATGCAGAAAATCGACAGCGGCCGTGTCGTATGATTATACGGTATGTTAAAAATCTCGGTGAAATTAAATCCTAGTACAGGTTCGCATCGTCAAAGCTCAGGTGCCTCTCTCTGGGGGAGGAAACTGGGCATCAAAATTACTTGCGGTAATTGGTATCGCCTATATATGGTGCCGCACTAAAGAGGGGTATCAGCTCCTGGGGATGTACTAGGTCTGCAATGGTAAAACACACCAATCCGCTGCCCCATTGGATTAAAAAAATATAAAGATCCGAAATGAAAACTTTCCATCACAAAAAACTTACAGCTAAATTTTTTAAGGTTTTCATCATCAGAATTGCTCAGAATAATTATATTCACTAATTTAGTAACGTGTTTTTAAATTATTTTGTGTCCTTTTCCATTCATTTTCTCCATTCTTTATTGCCTTTTTAAGGAACTACGACGAGAGTTCATTTACAGATTTCAATATCATTCGCTTCCATTTCTTAGAGAGATATTTAAAAATATTTAAAGAAACAATAAGCACACAAGATACTAGAAAACTAATTGAAAAATACCTTCTATATCAGCTCCAATTATTACTTGAAAATTAGGGCCATATTCGTATCCTCTCAACTTCAATTCCTTGTATACGTCATTTGCATCCATTGGCAGGTTTTTGACATCTTCCTCCTTACACCATTGAGCAAAATCTTTCCTTTCCGTTTCTGGAAGAACATTGACACGCCCAGAGCACACAATTGAATTTCCTTCACTGATTTCAAACTTTTTTTCGATGTAACTGATGTAAACAACTAAGGATAACTTTCCTAAAATAAAATAAATTAATTAAAAGGTGTGTATACTTATTCATTAGTACTTAACTTTTTTATCTACCAGCGATCCAAATATATAAGCGACTCACTCTCTCACTCCTCCTAAGATCTCCCAAACTATTAGATCTAACAACTTGAAATTTGATAAGTATTTTTCTTTTGCTGAGTGGAGATGCGATGTGAATATGTTTTGCTAAAATCTTCTCCCAAGGGGTGCGACGAGAGGATAAGGGAGCGTTATACGTAAAAATTCATGTTCTTTAACTTAGGAATACAAATACATAACTTTCGTTGAGTTGAGATATTTTAACAGCCCTTCTTATAAAAATCGACTGCCAAGAGAAAAGGGGTTGAAAAGATAAGAAAAAATGTGTTTTCTTAATTATAGACCTAACGACTTCAAATTTGACAGGCAGGTTGTTTTCGTAGAGTAGAGTTCCACTATGAACTTTGCGACATAGCCATCCTGTGATGACTATGTCTGGAGTGATTTTGGTGTGAGGTGTGGGATTATCTAAATGATAGACATTATGTAAATTTTAACACAACTTTTATTAAGAATAACTTAAATTACTTTTAATTTTTAATTTAAAAACTTTTTAAAGTGGGGTTAACAATTAAACCTTATATTCCAAGCCAACGGGAACCAGATCATTATCTTTAAA
>BMAV01024767.1:0-14560 GCA_019973955.1 Trichonephila inaurata madagascariensis
TGAAGGTGTGAAGACCTTCGGATATTTACTCTGTGAATATTGCTGCTGAATCCTGTATTTAAAGGATTGGATTTTTGATAATAAATTCGCATCGCTCTTAAAGAACTGTTTATTTTCTTTGTGATTGTTTTGCATAAAATCCACGAACCCTCGGATCTACGTAACAGTATAATGTTACTTGTTTGATCGTCTTTCAAATGCAGGAAATGTCCATGCAGTTTTTTCTTTCTTTTCTTTCAGAATAAATCGTAATTTATTCTGCAGCTCCCTCTAGGAATTACAGTACATTTTCTTGTCTAAAGGAACAATCAACATATACATATAGATCCATAATAAAACAAATTAGAAATTCACATAAATATAGTGTAATTCAAATCAAATTTGCAATAACGATTTAACGAAAGGCAAAGGAAATGTACAGTCCCTGTCAAATGTTTGACTCCAATGTTGCTTCCCTGCCTCACCCTTATATGGGCAGGGAATGCACTTCTTAAGTTTTCACCCCAAATAATCACCCTAAAAACTTCTATATTTCTTCTGTTTTTGCTAACAAATTTGGCAATTTTACGACATTTGGGGACTAGCTTTGTTGCCAAATCAATCGTCAAGGTCACTTCTACTCCCTTAATATTATTGAAGAATATTCTCTTTTGGTCTGCAAACGATCTATACAGAAACAATATTCTTTAAGCAGAGAAGCAAACTTTTTGTAAAAATAATCATGTAAACCTGGATTGAGTATGTTTTATGAGAAATAATGACGGAGGAAAACAATTAACAAAAATACGAAAATTACTCGTTTCCTTACAACCTAAGATGCTTTGCTCCTGAAGAAAGAAAAGGCAATATTTCCATTTACAATTAAAAAAAAGTCATGAATTTTAACTAATATCATCTGTAATACCAGTTGCCCTTCAATTATATATATATATATATATTTGTAAATGTGACAACATTCTTTTATTATAGATGTTTCATTGTAAAAATGAATATTACTTTGCTACAAAATATTTTTCTTTTTTTAGAAAAAATATTTATAGCATCCATAATGTATCAATTATATTTTAATGCATAATGAGTTCATTAAGTATTTCAAATCTTCCTTCCTGATACTTTTCTCTCATCACTATAATTAACTATTCATAAGGAAATTGAAACTTTTATTACACTGGAATACGTTTTATCAAGAAAAGAGTGATGGATTATCAACGTAAAGTTTTGAATGATATAAAATAATAATAAAATAATAATAAATGATGTAACTATATTACTAATACATTATTATATCAGTAGTAGTATTAATTTAAAAGACTAAATGTTGATAAAATAATACACGTACTGAATGAGTGAAAGTTACTCTAACGTTGCTCTATAAGGCTGCACGAGAGCTATTGGTGACGGACCTCGTCATTTTGAACCATGATCAAATGACGAGGATGATACCTGAGGTGACATCCCCTCTCCTAACTTCCACACCACACCAACGGGAGGACGTTTGAGCCTCCGCAGATTTAACGTGCAGCAACCCCACTCTACACGGCGGGTCTTCATCGGCATTAGGCTCCAACTCATGACATGTCGATCTCGAGTCCGTGCTCTTGACCACTAGGCTACCGTGGCCAGCCACATACATAAAAGAAATGAAATATTATTTAAGTGCACATGCTAACTCACATACATACAATGAGATTGTTTTCCAGTTAAAAATATATTAGGCGGGAAAAAAAATTGGTTTTTAATGTTTTCAAACGAATGAATTCTGTATACACTTCTCTACATACACACGTATTTATAAGTATACAGGAGGAGGTGTTCATACACGGAGCACCCCTGAACGTTTACAAAAATATTTCGCTCGAAAAAATTCAAATTTCTTACCACGGAGATTTTTTAGTATATAAAGAATTAAATATATTAAATTTTCATAGATATTAAAAATTATACTAAAAATTAATTTTTTTTCCTAAGAATTCTCATAATAAACGGCTTTAGAGAAAATGATTAATAATACTAATCTTTATGTTTCCGAAAATTTTACTTACGTTGTCTCAATTACATTGAAAATCGTATAACACGAAACTGAGGGTGTGAAGGGTCTATGCACGATCTCTTCAAATACTAATCCTCTTGGGAAATATTGGGTCTTTAAAAATTATTATAGAATATAAAGCTTTCTCCCGAAGAAGAAGACATGAGCATGCAAATTAAGACTTGTATATAAAGTTGAAACTTTCAGGTTAGAAAGGAGAGATAGATTACAGACTGCTAACGGGAGCAGTGATTAATTAAACTTGAAGTGAGGCGTAGAGTTTTTTTTTAGCTGATATTGTAATATTGAAGAGTTGACGATCTGTCAACTAACAATAAGAATTAAATTAGATTAAGTAGGTAAGAAGTGGAAGCTATTATCTAGACGTAATTTTAATAATGATTATTTAAAGTCTTCTCGTATCTCGTTTACCTCGTTAATTGCTTTCCATATTTGATATTCGGGTGCATCTCTTAATTTTGGTTAATGGAATTAGTGTTGTTGTTGGTACTGAGAATAAATTGAGTTATTTTGAATATGGTTAGTCTTCTTCCCGTCTCTTCCAGTCCCTTAGATGCGTCGGAAAGACCTTTACAAGGGGAATGAAATACTTTTTTGTGTTCAAGAGTTTTGCAAAAAAGAAAAAAAAAGATCCATATATTTAAGGCTGTCTTCGGGTAAAGTTATAGAATGGGACCCAAATTTGGAATATTTTTTTCAGATAAAAAAGTACTCAAACATTAATACTATATTCTGGCTTCACTATCCTGTAGAGAATCACTTATTTTATCATACTACTCGTTTTTATTCGAATTGAAACAATTTTTCTTTTATAAAATGTGTTTCGCACTTTTTCTCCCATACCGTAATGCTAAATGAGCTATCGCCTTTCATGTTAAAAAGAAAAACTGATAACTTATGAAATATTTTGAAATTTTAAAAACACTATATTATAAACAAATGCATGAGTTATAATGTCACAAATTTTTATAAAAATTGAGGCATTTTTTCTGTCCGAAAATGTGCTCCGCGTTAAGTTCACACTGTCTTATATATGGCGAAAACAGCCTTAACGAAATTATTAGAGTTTATCTTATTTGCATAAAAGTATATATATGCATGTACTAACTAAAAATCAACGAAACAAAGTTATTTACAAGAACTTACTGAAATTTAATAAAAAATTTTCTTTTGTAAAACAAAACATTTATTGGGCTTTTGGGAAATAATCTGATATTTTTCTTTGCATTGCTTTTTTAGCATCCAAGTGTCACTTAATTGTTCTATTTCGTCTATTTTTATTTATTGATTTCACCATTGGAATGTGCGTCTAAATAACTGCGCATACTTTTCATGATGTTCCTCATTTCGGATGCTGCTGCATTATTCATTTCATTTTCGTTGCTAGAATCTGCATAAATGATATTTTTTGAGCTTTCAACGAACATCAAAATATCTTTGTAAGCCGTAATTGAGGCTGTACACATATTATCATCATCTACTGCAACGAATTCTTCCGATGATATAGTAGGCCAGTCCAATAATACAGAAACTTTCTCAAACATTTCATGAAGTGTCTGGTGTTTTCGGTATTTTATTTATTCCCAGAAGGGAAATCTTTTCGTGTTAAGCGATTTTAGTTTCGTGTTAAGAGAAAAAAAATACATGAAAATACATAGTACTTTGTCGGGACCGTTGTGTTATATCGTGTGAACCGATATTTCGTCTTAAGCGTTTTCGCGTCAAACGTATTTCACTGTAATTTCTAGAAAAATAAAGATGTGTACTAAATCTGTCGAGGCTCAGAGCCCTTAAGCGTCGTGTGGTAGTTTAGAAAAGAGGGTGCCAGCTCTGGTCCTTCATCCCTTGACCGAGGTTCAAAATTACGAGTTCCGTTGCCAATAGCCTTCTCGTGAGCGACGTAAAAAACACTGACTCAGTCAAAAGGAATAATTATTCCATTACACACGCCCTTGTTGATTGTTCACAATAATCAATGCAAAATGTGTTTTGTTTTAAAATTCATTTGAATCCGCTAGTTAGCGCCAAAAAGCTAAAGAGAAAGTTGTGTCAGAGAGTTACACGTCAGACTGATTGACAATTTAATAACACACACATTGTTCAACAAGCAAGATAACCAATGTGTTAGATAATTCTGAATGTTTCGAAAAATATTTCGTAAATTAGTACATATTATAATTTTCAGGCTAATACAAAAAAAAAAAAAAAAAAAAAAAAAAATACCGTTTCTTTCATTCAACAAAAATCCTTCGAGTATTCTAAAAAAAATTATCTTATCTTTCTCTTGATAGCCAATCGCCAATAGAACTGACCGTTAAAACTTATCTCCTGTTTTGCTTCTCCTTAGAGCCAATCCTACACTTAGTGTATTAACAAATACAGAGATTAACTTGAATATAACTACTATTGGTCAAAGTTTTATCAGTCTTTGTCCAATTAAAGCTCTTACAGAAATTTTTATTAAATATTAAAAAAAAAAATGTTATTTTAAGAAACTATGGAAATTATGGTATATTTTTAAGTCTTATATAAGTTTCCCAAAAAATCATCATAAAGAAGCTCGGTTTCCGATGTTAGATCTCATTTTGAGGTTAATAAGGTATTTAAATTTTTTTTAGCTAATTGCTATTAACTCCTTATAATCATTCTTAGCTCTTTCTCTCACATTTATCAGTGTTTAATTATTTGCATTTTCAAAAAATTCAGTGAAATACGTTTAACGCGAAAACGCTCAAGACGAAACATCAGTTAACACGAAATAATACAACGGTCCCAACAAACTATTATGCATATTCATGCATTTTTTTTCTCTTAAGAAGAAACGAAAATCGCTTAACACGAAAAGATTTCCCTTCTGGGAGTGAACAAAATACGGAAAAAACCGGTCGGATTGGACTGTCCTATTGTATTACTGAAAGAATTCCTTGCAATAGATAATAATAATGTGTATACTACCCCAACTACGAATTCCTTTACGACTCGAAATTCTTTTAACAGGAAAAAATATTTTAGTCCCTTCAATTTCGTGTTAGACAATTTTTATTGTATTTTAGAACAATTCATTAAAAAGTTTAGCGAGGAATTCTATCAATCAAGCAATCAAATATATCAATTTTGCTATCGAAGTCCTGCTGTTAAGAATTGTGGGACAGCTTTTTTCTATTTGTAATTGTAATGGCTAATGTGATAATGAATAACACTGGAATAGTGACCATTTTATGGGTGAAATTAATTTTTAATTAATCCTCTTTTCTTCCCAGCAAAATATATCTATTGTTTTATGACGGTTGGGATCTTGACTATTTCGTAGAGAAAATCAAACATGGATCAATAACTTGTTTGATTTGTCGTGAAAAGTTATATATAATAAATATAATTCTGTTCGCGTCACTATATCACTACGCACAAAACTTTCAATGGCTCTTTTTCTCGAGGATCTCTTTCAAGACGAGATAAATTGACTTTCTTAAAAAAATCTTTGCTACAGCAACAAAATGTTTTATCGGTAGTAATGTCAAAAAATACAGATGCAACAAAAGCATCCTATAAAATTTGTAACACTATACATATGAGTTGATACAAAAATTGTTAAAGTGTTTCTTAAATGCATCCGATGTACTATAAATTTGAAACAAAAAAGCACGAACAAGTTTGAGTCAATTTTACAAAAATAATATTTATTTCCCTCTGGAATTCAGTAAAGAAATCTTTGCTATCATCCATCACTTGATAAATTAATATCTGAAATAAAAACGTGTAGCGGTTTGTGAAAACAAAAAATCAAATTATCAAAGTACATGGCCTCTTTGTTTTTCAATTCCTACTATTAGCTCACACTGTCTATATATTTATTTATTTATATATTTGTATATTTATATTTATTTATCTTGGTGGAATTTTCAATCGTTAATAAAATACTTTTTAAAGCACTGAATTGAGCTGAAATTTTATATACAGGATCATTTTGGATGACAATACAATAATTTAACTATAATTAATAAAAATTAATTGATTAAAACTAATTATTTAAAGAATTACAAATACAGCCACGTTGGCGACTTAGCGACCCTTTTGGCGACTTGTGTCAAAACTTGAAAAGGTTTTTTTCTCACGTGTTGAAGCATTCAGTTGGACTGAAATTAAAAGGACAATACGATACTTTAATGATAATTAAAAAACCTAATTACCACTTATTGTTATGATTATGTCATATGTATATACATAATTATATTAATTGTAACTATTTAATGAAAAGTAGCTAAAATAAAATTTTTCGTTGTTGATCTAAGTAGGAATTGAGTTAAAAACTATTTTTTTTATATTACTTGTTATGACAGCAGAATGCAGATAAGGGGTTTGGGATCATTGATGAAAAGAAATCGAAATTACCCCATAACAGGGTAAACAATCCATAAAACCTATTTTTCGGGAGTCCAGTTTGACAGAGTTTAAAATAGATTTAAAATAAAATCCAAATTATAAGTTTTAATATTTTGATCAATGTTCCGTATTTTAAAAATCCTTGATCTTATCGCGTAACCCCCTCCCCTTCCCTATTAATCCTCATGTTGTGGCCGGCGTGAAATATTTGTCATATATATGTGGCCCGGCGTTAAAAAAGGTTGAGAACCCCTGAATAACTCAAACCCAATAACAGGAACTCAAGTAGTGTCTCTTTATCGCAGTCAACGCACTCTCTTTTGAACTGACTCGACTTTTGTTTCAAAGGCCCTTTATATAGATTCATAGCATTTTCTAGAAGGGTTGATTCTAGAGGCTTATCTATGATTCCTTGGTTGTATCATATTTTCCACCACATTTGTTGCCACAGGATGATAAAGTCTCCAATCGGTGAACCCTGGTCACATTTTCTATGGTTATCATAATCTTACTCATGTTCATGCTGGAAAGCAAACTTTGCCTGTAAAACTCAATTTCCCCTCTAGAAGAGTATCCCTGAAGGGAAAGCAACATACGCAGCGTGTTTCAATATATTCGAGTAACTGATATGTGTGTATGTGATCCGTTAGCTAATATGACGCTAAACAGAACAAATGTTAAAAATTTTAGATAAAACAATGAAAAGGTATTTGAAACATGCATTCATTTTAGATATCCTGGTTAAAAGAATTTTATCTGCCTCGAATGTTTCGATAGCGGAAAATAACAAACTTTTTAAAAAATATCTATATTAAAATAATTTATTAACTACTAAGATAATTAAAGTAATACGAGATAATATGAAATAACGTGAACTATAATTACCGTATTTACTCGAATCAGAGGCACACTATTTAGTCAGTGTTAATGCTACTAAAAATCGGGTGCGGCTTAGAATCGAAGTCAAAACATGTTTTGGGTGAGAGAAATTGAGTTTTCACCCCTCTCAAATAGAAAAATGTAACCGTCCGCTCTAGCCACTAGCATCAATTACTTAATCCATTCCGCAATTTATCTCTCCAGTACACACACACACACACGCACGCACGCACGCACGCACACACACACACACATGAAATATTATACAATAATTCAAACCGTTTTACATTGAAAAGTTTTTATGCAATTACAAGAATAATGAATGATTTATAATGCTTCTATAAAATTTTTTTTTTTTAGATTTCCAGAGGGAAACAAAACCTGAAAACATGTTCTTTCTTTCATGTCCGGCTTACGTATCTACTGTATTCATTTCTATAAAGTATAAATACATTTTTAAAGTTCGGAACTTTTATCTATCAACATATACTATGTATTCATAGAGATACTGTTTGTAACTCTTTCATTGTTTTATACTTATTCTTATTTATTATATTTCTTTTCTTTTATTTATTCTGGAATTTTAATTCATTAATACATTATAAAATTTGCCGGAAAGTTGTGGTTATTCAATAATAATCGTTTCCATTAGTATACACGTTAGGAAATAATTTAAGCGTTCATTTTAATTATAAAACTTGTTTAAAATTATTATTTTTATTGTTATTTTTTCTGTTCTTGAAAGTGATTTTCTGTTCCGGGCTTTTTTTTACCAAACGATTCCGAAATAAAATTTTTTTTTTTTATTACTTGGTTTTGAAACTAGCATTTTTTAAAAAAATTGTAGCAGAAGGTAAGATTATTAATTAAAAAGGAGTATATGTGGATGAAATGTAATACAATTTCATAAATTGAAATGAAAATTTATTCGATAAATTACATTAGAAGATTCTGCAGTTGATCCATCTCTCTCATTTAGGTATATTTTACTTGCTCTAATTAAATGTTCAGAATCTTCTCTATGTGTGTAAATCTACGTACAGTGGGCCACAAAAGTGTTCGTACACTTGCAGTTTCGTATAAAATTTAATGTTTTCGACTAATAAAAATTAATATATAGTAATTGTAATTTTTTTAATGATATCTGCAACTTATTCTTAATGGAATGACATAATTAATTTTTTAAAAATAGTATAACTATTTTTTTAAAAATTAATAATAAAAAAAAAAGTCTTCGTTCACTTAACAAAAATCTCAACTCTTAGCTTTAAATATTGTATTTCTTTCTTGAATTAGTACTTAGTAGGATATCTTTTACTGTCCATAACAACTTTTAAGCGTCTTGGTATAGATTTAATCAGTTTTTTTGTAATTTCTGCATCGATTTTCCTCCATTCTTCTTTGGTTATTGTTTTTACTTTACATTTTGTATTGTGTTTGTCATGTTTTCTTTTTTTTACATCAAAATCTCACCAAATATGTTCTACTGGGCTAAATAAAGCGATTGAGGAGGTGTTTTCATAATTTTGGGACAGTTATAGAGACACCATTGTGCCTGGATTCATTACCCTGTTAAAAAATTAAATCGTCTCCAATATCCAAATTTCGCGTGGATAATTTAAAATTTCTCTTTAAAATATTTAAATAGAGCTCATGATTCACAATAGCATCAAAAAATACCAAATTACCTAATTCTGTGGCCGATTTACACCCCCTCGCAAGAACACTTCCACCTCCATGTTTTATTGATCGAACTAGATTATTGGGATTAAGTTTCAGAAAATTCAAAATTGACAGCAAATTGATTGGGATGACAGATAATTCAAGATTTTTGGTTCCGAAGGGCCTATAATAGCTTGTAAATGAAAAAATAAGGAGTTTAATCCCATGAATTTATGTGGAACAAGAGCTCCTCTACCTCCATGCTTCAGCATGGAAGTGAAGGTTCCGACTGATTCACTCACTCCACTCCATAATGCAGGGGACATTTTCTGTAAAGCAAATGCTAGTAATTTTAATCTTTTAACATTTTGGGTAATTTGAATGTAATTTTTATTCTGAAAGAAGAAAAAACAAGGTCCCACAAATACTTCAAAGTTAGTGTCAGAATCCAAATTTCTGAATATTTCATGAAATTCACATTTACTCATTGAAATGTCTGAATGCATATGATTATATATCATGCAGCCAGTTTTTTCTTCAGAGCATGAAAGATAGGTCAACGTTCACGTACCGTATACGAATTTCTCTTCCCACCCATTTTCCATAATATGACTTTAGCATAGATATTGTACAATATAACAAATGAATGAAAAAAATATGTTACTTTCAGGTGTGACATCTCTCGCGTTCTTCTTCTAACATAACCTCTATGTTCTTTGACTGTCACGATTAATGGCAAAACTTTTCCAACCCAAATCCAAGAAGTGAAACGAAGCATAGATGCAAATAAGATAACCTTTAAAAGGATAGAAAGTTTAGTGAGAAAGGATGGCAATTTAGAGAAAGCTCTGTTTGGAAAAGGTAGAAGTGTAATTTGACGGCCTACCAAAGCATCACGGATATCCAGTCATTACTACAAGGTGCATACTATTGCACGCGAGCCCAACAGCCTACCTGAAAGTGATTGAACCGTTGAGTATTCAACCAAGGTAGGAAGATTATATTCTGAACGCTAGTATATTATTGAGACGAGATTAGGCAGATATAATATATTTATATTGATAAGTGATCTAATTGCGTGATCCGAGTTAGTTAAGACTACGTGTAGTGGTTTATTCTCTCTTAATATAAGTTTGTTCGATATCTAAGTAATTTAAGTTAAATTCTTAATAAAAATCATATTAAGAATTATAGAATGTCTCATCATTCCGAGAATCCCACACCTCTAACTTACGCCGAAACCCCACGACATAGCTATCGAACGATGGATATGTCGCACAGGTAGTTATCAGAAATAAAAATTATTGGCCGTGGTATTTTACTTAAACAACAATTTAATTGGAAAATATTCTACTCGTTATTCGCTTGAAATTTATCTGCTTCTTCAACAACACAACAGCCCCTTACAGACCTTAGCTGCCTCAACCACGCGCTTCTTCCAGCATCCTCTATTTGTAGTGACTCCTCTCCAATTTTAATTTTCAAAGTTTATCTTAATGTCCTCCAGTCATCAAGTTGATGGTCTTCCTTCAGCTCTGGTTCCCTCATATTTTTTAAATGCTAAGCTCTTAATGGGATTTTATTATCTACCGAACTTCTCCAAATATGTCCAAGAAATCTTAATCTATTACTAAGGATGATTTGCGTTATCTGTGGTTGCCGATTAAGCCTATACATTTCAATGTTATATCTGGTTCTTCCCCATCCTCCTTCCTGCTCTGGGCCAAAGATAGCTCTGAGAATTTTTTTCTCAAACATGTCCAGTGAGCCCATTATATCTTTGCTTAAGGTCCATGTTTCACTAACATAAAGCAAGACAAGTAATATTAGAGTTAAGTAAGTTCTTAATTTAGATTTGCGGCTGATTAAATTAGATCTTGACTATCTTCTCAGCCCGTAGAAGCAATTTTTAGCCATTTTGGTTCTGTTATCAACTGCCGCTCTTAGTTTATTTGTATCATTAATTATAGTGCCAAGATATTTAAATCCATTGACTTTTGCGTGGTGGAACCATTAATACTCTCAAAGGGTTAGAATAATTTCCCACGGAAGATGAGATTTCCCTAAATCTCATTTTATTCTCATTGACAGTGAGACCCATATTTGTAGCAGAACATGACATTTTTGCTCTTCTGGAAATATATTTGAAAATTACAGGAATTCTTTTTCAATTCAGTTTACATACGGGTTTCGAATTTTCGGTAAATTATTGAAGGAAAAACGCACTCTCGGTTTATATTCGGAGATACAAGTATAGCACAAAATAATAGGAACAACCATTTAAAAATGAGTCATCCTTCGCGGCCCCCCCCCCCCCCCCCAAAAAACTACCATCACCAAATAAACGAACTTTGCCACCTAGTAATGGTGACAGGGAAGGTATCAGTTAACCATTTGGCAGTGTGAAAGTTGCATGAAAAAATTCTGTTTTTAGCAAAGCGTCATTATATCCGACCTTTCCGACGTGAAAAAGGCATGATAGTTGGAGCTCACCTCGCTGGAGCGTCCGTGTCCAGAACAGCCAACTTTGTGGGTGTTTCAAAGACCCCTGTTTCAAGGGTTATGACACTCTACACAAATCTGGGTAAGGTGTCGTCTAAGAAGCACAACAGTAGGTGAAAACTGGAGTATCGTGATAGACGAGTATTGGAGAGGATAGCCACCCGTAAACGTAAGACTACACTGCCACAAATAACGTCCGAGAAGAATACCCCCCTGCAGAACCTTGTATTCATGAAAACCATTCAACGGGAGTTGCATGCTACAAACATTCATGGCAGAGCAGCTATTCGAAAACCATTAGTTTAGGCAGGGAATGCTATGAAGAGACTACATGGTGTCAAGACTATCTAAACTGGGCACAACTGCAACGGGAACAAGTAATCTAGTCTGATGAATCCTCATTTACATTATTCCAGACCACCGGACGTGAGTTCGTCTGTCAAATACCGGCAAAAGCATTTCATGTTGACTGCTTGGTTCCAATTGTGAAACATGGAGGGGGTTTTATGATGGTGTGGGGTGCATTACCTTCCTGTGAATTGGAGCATTTCGTTGTTTTGAGGAGGAGGATCACATGCTACCATTATCGAAGCATTCTAGATCATCTTCACCCTATGCTTCAGAACCTTTCTTTGGGAGAACGTCCTGTGACGGGCTTTCATCGCGATTTACATTAATGTCCTCTTGAGGTTCTTTGGGGGCCAGAATGGAAACTCCTTCCAACCAACTCCAGAAGAAGAACGTGTGTATGTAAATTAGGAATCTTATATATAGTAGAAGTTTAGTGTTCGAGAGGTGGCTATGTGAAGCTGCTATATGAGGTTTATGCTTATGATTTGAAACGCTTAAGTTAGAGTTAGAGGAAATTACAAGTTCAAGAATTAACCTACCCGTACCTGTGCCTTCAAGATAAAGGTGGATACCATTCCCCAAGGAATAAAGCCACGTCAGTACGACCAAGAGAGTTGCTGTTACCTACGATTTAGCTGTAAGCGTCTTCAATTAAGATATAAGAAACTACGTGTATTAAGGAGATTAGCCGTAATCTGTAAAGTTATATATAATGGTCAATCACGCGATTATTTGGTAATACGAATTGTGTCTTCTCACTCCAGATCCGCTTTCTATAATTATTATTATCATTGTGTATAGTGATTAAGTTAAGATCTTAATAAACAGATATTAAGATAAACAATATGTCTGATTCTTCGTTCCTTCCTACAGATACAGGGCGCGTAGATAACGTAGAAATGGGGCACCCGGTCACATGCCTCACAGTCCTGTGTTCTAAGATGACAACATCCATGTTCATACGTCTCGATGCGTTCAAACATGGTTACATGAGCATGATGATAAAGAAGTACATCTAAAGTGATGTCCCCAATCACCAGAACTGAACATCATTGAGTGTTTGTAGGGTTTCTAAGAGAACAAAGTCCGCGCTCGGTTTCCTCCTCTACGCATACTATTTGACCTCGAGATTGTCCTGCACGAGGAATACGTGCAAATTCCGATGTACTGTATTCGAGACCTTTATTTGGGAAACGCACAACGAATGCAAGCTGTCATATAGGCCCAACCCCTTTAATGAAAAATTTTCATTTTTTCACAGGTATTCAGATTATTTTGTCCTGTGTTTGTATATGGTGCTTGATCATACTTATATATTTGATCATACTTCATTTTGCAATTTATTTCAAGATGTGCTTCATTTTTAATTTTATCTAAATTAAAATATGTTTGATTTACCTAAAATTTTATTGCGTCGAAATTATTTTCGCATTCCCAAAAATAAATTTTTTAAACTCATTTAAATTAAAATATTTTTTCCGGGAGATAAATAATTTTCTGGTAAATGACGCAAATATTTTTTTTGAAGTGTTATCAAGAAAATTTTACATCGTCTAGTGTTTTATACACTTACTTATTAAGATTGATTTCTCTTTTTGCCGATTTAGTATATAAATAAAAACAACTTTCAGGGCTCTCCATCGTAGTAATAAAATTACCGTAAAATCCGGTGTATAACGTACACTTTCAGCACAAAAAATAAGCTCAAAATTTCGAATGCGTGTTATACACCAGGTATAAAAATGATAGCTTAAAAAAAGTAAACTTCTACATATATCGAAATATTGTTTATTTAAAAGAAATGACATACCTTATGAAATTAAAGAGTTATAGTTCTAGAGAAATATGATATTTTTTCAAAAGCGCCTGAAATAATACTTCTAATAAATAACTTCAAAACATAAGAGCACTGCATACGTAAATTTCAGGTTTCTTCGTAAAAAGAAGATGCGTATTATACGCCGAACATACCTAACAATTAAAAAATGCAGCTTGAAAATACAGGGGCGCGTTATACGCCGTATTTAAAGGTAGTATAATAATGCTATAGTAAGATTTGTTTGAAAGGTTCTATAAAGATTATAAGAAAGAGAGTGATATAAAAAAATATGATAAAAAAGTTATTCTTATTACTCTTATTTTATAAAGTACTAAGAAGTAATTATCCAAGTTGAAAGGAGTGGAATCTTGAAATTAATTTTGAGTATAATAATTTGATTTTCATTTTAAATTCAGAAATTTTTTTAAAAAAAATCAGTGCTGCCTTAAATATTTTTATTTATTACGTATAGCGAACATAAGACGCATAAAAGTTATTAAAATTAAAATTAAGAAAATATTTCTTTCCCAGTTTCTTCTCCAGAGGGAGGCACCTGAGCTCTGACGATGCGAAATGGTACTATAAATTTAATTGACCTCCCTATCAGAGGCATAGCTACAACCGTATCAGTGATACGGGGCCCCCAAGCTACAGGGCCTCAACAAGTGCAAGCAAAAATTCACAAACTATTAAGAAGCTCAAAAGAGGGCCCCCCAAGGAAACTTCGATACAGGGCCCACTCAGGACCAGCTGCACCACTGCTCCCAATCGAATAAAATGTTAATCAAAACAATTTTCCTTTGCATAACATACTTTTAAAATTAAGTTCATAATTGGTGAAAGCAGGCGTGAATTGTAACATAAACAAAATCAAAAAGTTATCAGCTGAGCAATTTATTGGCAGCGTAAGACAATTG
>BMAV01024767.1:21008-67252 GCA_019973955.1 Trichonephila inaurata madagascariensis
CGCGAGCATATCGAAAATAAAAGATTTAAAAAATAATTAATTTATTGAAATGAATTAAAACAAAATACTTTCAGACATAATAAAAAATGCACTTTTACTCTGATATAATTTATAGGCGATATAAGTCATCTTTCTCTCAAAAATAAAAACTTCTTCAATACTTAATTAGCTCTATCTTTGATCCAAAAAAACAAATAAAAAAACTTTTATTTGATTTGCTGTAATCTCACGATGAGTGATTTTTACTACTCTTTCACAGAAAAAAACAAATCCCGGACCCAGAATCGAAAAAATTTAGGAACATAAAAAATTCATCACAGTGATTATTTTTGAAATACTGCACATTATAGCTGTAATCTATTTTTGCTTATAATCTGTTTGACCTTCTAAGTTATTGGTACAGTTAGTTATGACCCCTCTCTTATATATGTGTTTGTTTCTCATTTAGGGTTGTAAGTAATATATTTCTCTGTTGCGCTTTTTTCCATGCAAAAGAGTTATGATATTTGGCAAACCACGGAGAGCACTTTGAAGGATTACTTGGCCAAGACTTACTTTTATGAGTATTCTCAAACATATAAAGCACAAGGAAAAACGTTTTACACGATTCTTTTTTATAAGTAACATAAATATTATCATAATGAATACACTTTTAACCTGGAAGTGGGGGCGCGTGGGTCACACAGATCACAAAATCGTTAATTCTGGCAAAACTGTTTATTTGTTACCAAAGAAAAATAGAAAAGTTCTTGAAAGTAGGACTTTTAAGTTTACTTTCTCTTAATTAAATTATTCACTGGAATCACGGTTTGTATCGTGTACAATAAAATAATTATAAAAAAAAAAGGATTGGGGTAACTCAATCACCCTACATGACCATTAACGCTAGTATCGAGTGTGTGTCTGCCCCCGGAATAAAACATTTTGAAGTCTTTTCGCTTTAAATATTAAAAGTAATACTTTTATTCTTCATTGGAATTTTATATTATTTTTCATTGTTTAACATTAATTCTAAATGCTAATTCTGTGAGGCTTATAATTACACACACACACAGTTCGCTTAAAACTAATTATAATATGAACATTCATTTAAAAATATCATTTTACATTTTCGTAAACATTGTCGCGCATTTGGGTTTACTCTCCTAACAATTCAGCTATTTATCAATAATGTTTTAGTTTTTTAAAAAATGAGCTCGTTCGAAAAGAGCGGGTACTTCAGACAGTATAATTTTAATGTATCAGTGCTTCACAAGGTATTTTATACCTAATTTATTAATACTAAATTAAGAGCAAGTTTAATAAATATTAGCGACTTCCATGGGCTTGTCTTGAAGAGGAAAGTTTTTCAAAGGAAGGTTTACGATTATAAAATGACAGTCTGAGTACATTTTTTATATTTGGCTGAGATCTATATTTTGTCTTGAAAGCAGCCACCGCATTTTACAATCTGTTCCAATTTAAAAATTTGAGAAGAAAAAAAATATATATATGTTACTTAAAAAAAAAAAAGTTACATATATAAAATTTAATATACTTATCTTATATTAATTTGTATGGTTTTTAATTAAGATCGTTTTTTGTAGCTTTAGCGTCAAAGTGCATTATTATTGCATTCAATACATTATTATTGTATAAGGGGGGCGCAATAAAAATTATGATTGAAAAGTGGGTCGCCAGTATTGAAAGTTTGAGAAGCACTGGGTTATAGCATTAAGTTCAAATACTTCTAAAATAAGGGAGTGGAGCTTCCCTAAAACAAGTGCTTGATAATTCCAAAAATTGTTACTGAATTTACAACAGCATGTGATACTCAACCCTTTCACTGGCAACTACTATGAGTTATCTCGTAGTAAGCGTGTGTATCAAAACTGCCGGCTGGGTTTTTGGATTGGGTTGAAATTTTGTGGATAACATATCGCTATTTGTGTTAGGAAATTATTAAGCATGATGAATGAAAAATTTATGCAGTGCAAAAAACATTAATTATTAATTTTTATTATTAAAATTATAGCCCAGACGATTACATTATTACATAATTATATATATATGTGAATGTATTCCAAAAATTAAAAAAAATATTTTTATTGTTGTTGCTGCGTATGTTGAGCTTTCCAGCAAAAATCAGCGCAAAAGCTGGGTTGTTACGACACATTGTGATCAAAAATACCTACTCTCCTTAAATTTTTTTTTTTTGCTTTGTACACATCCGACATGACTTTGCAAGTATCTTTTTTTTCTTCTGTGGGTGGAAAATGTTTTAAGTATTGAAAATCAGTTGCTTTTTTTATAGTTGCTGCTTTCTCCTGCATTGACTGCCGTCGTCCTCAAATAAATGCATACCAACTGATTTCTTAAATTGACGCATTCTCATCTTTTTATTTCCTCAATTTCTTTGGTTGTGTAGAACATGTATACACTCTGCAGGAAGATTTCAAAGTAGGATAGAGTAATTTTCTTGTATCAAACAGATGGTTTTCCTGTGGTCAGCTAATTATTACTTAGAAGAGAGTTCATTTTTATTATTTTACAACTCTTTGTAACTACCATCACCTTGTAGGTTTTCCTCAGCAAGGATCATTACACTTCTGTATGAAAATCTGACATAACATTAAAGACTGCCGCCAGATGAAATTAGGTGATGAGCTCATAAAATCAAGCAAAACGAAAAGAAAATCTTTGTATATGAAGACTTTTATTTATAAAAAAACCACTATGAGAGGCACTCAGCACAGGAACATTATTCTGTGATGCCCCAAGCTACAAGTTATCTAATATACTGTTTTTTTTAAAATAAAAATTGCTGTAAATGCTAAACAATATATCAATAACTTAGTATATTTTGTAAAATTGAATTACAAAAGCGATTAAGAATTTTTTTATGACTCTACAATGAAAATTTCCATAGTAGTAACTTTTTGCCTAAATTTATTCATGTACTGCACCATTTAAAAGAAAGAAAAAAAAACTTTTTTCTTTAAATTTTATAACAAATAAGAAATCTTATTCCCCTCATTACATTTTTAGTAGAAAAGCTTTTTTTAACACTGAAATTATTTTATAGAATACAAAATTATATATAAATATATTTAGTACAGAAAAACAGCTTATTCTTTTTATTAAGATTGAAGCACTTGTTAAAAGATCAGTATTATAGATCTCTACTTTTCAGGTTAAAGGATTTAAAATATATTGCTAGGACAAGGATTTATTTGTACAACAATTTTTTTTCCCCAGAATTTTAAATTTATTAAAAATTTTATTTGGAATTTATAAACTTTATTTTGTGGATTTATATCAAGCAATGCATGATTTGTTGCTTTCTCATTCTCATCAAATTATGAAACTTTGTTTTAATATGATGGGATATATATAATTGGATAAATTTAAAGCAAAATAAATTGAGATGATGGATTGTGTAAATACAATTTCTTAAAATTTTTTTATTATAATACTGAATTAATAATACATCATTTATAAGAAACATTAAAAAGCCCATTATAAATTAAACCATTTGCATGTTAAAAAATGTAAATGTAATGAAATTAAATACATTTAACATAAAAGAAAAATTGGTGAACTTCTTAAAAATATTACAAACTCAAATAATAGTATTCATAACATCCGAAATGTACAAAAAGAACATAACAGCCTTAACTTTTGTGAGAAATTATAGAATATTCAATTCGCATACAAAAATATATGCAAATTAAATAAAAACTAGCATACATTTAAATTAATTTATGTTTACAAATAAGATTAGAACATCCAAAGAAATTACCGTAAAATCCGGCGTATAACGCGCACTTTTAACACAAAAAATGAGGTCGAAATTTAGGGGTGCGCGTTATACGCCGGTATAAAAAATGATAGTTTCAAAAACAAAAAAAGAAATATGCATAAGAAATCGGATCTATTGATAGATAATTGATCTATTATAGATCGGACTATTGTCTATTTGAAAGAAACGACATACCTAATGAAATTAAAGGATTCAGATTCTAAAAATATACTATTTTTCAAAATTCTGGGATAATACCTCAAATAAATGGCTTAAAAACATATCAGCATTGTACATGCACATTTCTAGTTCTTTCGTAAAAATGGGGGTGCACGTTATACGGCGAATATACCTAAAAATTAAAAAATGCAGCTTGAAAGTATGGGTGCGCGTTATAGGCCGGTGCGCGCTATACGCCGGATTTTACGGTATCTGTTAAGATGGTTTAAAAAACAAAAATTAACATCTTATAAAGGGTAAAAACATTCAATAAAATGTAACATTAATATAAAACAGTGCATTTTAATATTAATAACTACAATTTTTTTTTAAAATTAATAATCTTCATGAATTATTTCTTACAACTGTTTAAAAAACTTCAGAAATTGACTTTAAGTTAAAAAATACTCTTGTAGGCAATACACAAGACTAATTATATCCATTGGAAAAAATTAACAAACAAGTAAATATCGCCATGTGACTTTCAAGAGTACAGATAATTCCAGATCACTGCATAGAAGTTTTAATGATTTGAAAAAACTGTAATTGGAATTACAGTAGAAAGAGTCTTTGATTTTGCACCAATTTCAACAAACGTTAATTTTGATTATTAATCTTTTAGAATTAAACTTTTTTATTATTGCGTTCATTAATATTGTACAAAAACTATACAGGAAGTATCAATGCTAGATCTCGCAATTTCTAGAAAGAGAGAGCCACAGCTCAAATAACTATAAATATATTTGAATAAGTCTCATTTTTTAAACTAGAACATTATACTAACAAAATTACTTATTCTTTGAAAAATGCACAATGGAATTCAATAGCAATTTAAACTTTGGCAAAAAGCCAAATTAAGAAGTAGATTCCTAATAGCACAAGTAGAAAATTATATCAAAAGAAATATAATTTCAAGAATGCAAGTGATACACTTCATTTATGTTTGTGATGGCAAAGAAAATAGCTAAAAAAAATATAAGTGAATCTTAAATAAATGCATGCAAGACATTAAGAAAACTTAGATTAAAAACGATAAAAAAGTTCCAATGATCCCCAAAACTACTGTATATGAAACACACCAAAACTAATTTATTTGGAATCTTGTAAATTACTAAATCTGAAACTACACTATACTTTGAATAGATAAACATCACACAGAAAATAGAGGCAACGGATCTTGTAATTTTGAATCACGAGCAGATACAGGTTATCACTATCCTAAATTCAGTACTTTTTACTTTAAGGTTTAGTTGTTGAACTTTGCTCACAGTAGCTTTCCTCCTTTTACACATAATCCTAGATTGGTTAAAAACCAGGATCTTGAGTATACGATTCTCAGACTAAAAAGCTTGCAATTCTGCCAACAGACTATAAGGGCCTCAATAATATATTCTAAAAAATTATTCCTTACCATGGAAAATTAGCTTTTTCTTCTATTAAACAAGGTGTAAAATAAAAATACTAAGTAATTTCACACATACTCATTTATATATACATATAAATAAGGCCTAAAATTGAAGATGTATTGCTCAAGTTTAAAAAAATTTATCTTGGGTAATTCTAGTAAGAAAAATACACATATTTTTTTAGTTTCACATAAAAGATAACTTTACTTAAGGCAAAACTACGATTTAAATGCCATAATTCTTTTCATATACATATAAAGGAATCTTTAACTTTGATGAAAATCCTGTCCTTGGGTTAAAAACCAGCCTATACAAGCACTCTATATTAATCTGTACCATTATGCACTGATGAAAATAAAAGGACTATGCATGCACCAGTAGCGAACACAGGAATTTTTCAAATGGGGGGGTTCCAAGGTCGAAAGTTCACCATTCTTGTATCATGCTCCTTTTGATTTTGTTGATTTTCGGGAACATAACACAGTAAAAAACTAATTATTGAATAAATAATTAGCATTAATTAATAAAATTAATCATTAATAACAAATACTTAATTAAATTTTACGTACTATGTACTTAGAATTATAGTCAATCGGGAAAAAAAAATCAAGGGTTTTTTTTCGGGGGGGAAGGGGTCCGGACCCCCCTTGTATGC
Source organism: Trichonephila inaurata madagascariensis (assembly GCA_019973955.1). Classification (NCBI taxonomy): domain Eukaryota; kingdom Metazoa; phylum Arthropoda; class Arachnida; order Araneae; family Nephilidae; genus Trichonephila; species Trichonephila inaurata. The sequence continues at coordinate 27,070 of BMAV01024767.1, forward strand.
GCCACTGGCATGCACCACTCTTGAAAAATTGTTATTGCTTACAAAACTACTATGAGCATCAGGAAGTTATAAAATATACTAACGAGTCCATAAGAAAAAAAATTACTCAATTTTCGTACGGACAAAACAAGATATTTATAAATTACAGCCATTGTTACATTATATAAGCACATAGAAGCATTTTCAACCTACGCAACTTTACTCCCTAAGTTTTTCTAGCAGCTAAATGCTGCAAAAGTGGACGGATCAAGATTTATATACATATTAACTTCTAGACTAACTTCTTCATTTCAACAGCTAGACTGACTAATACTAACACTAAACTGGGAAAATATTCCTCTAAACGAAGCTCTGGTAGAATATATAATTACATACAAACAGGCAGTTACTAGTTCTATTCATTCAAGACTATGTTCCCCAAATGTTAGAAAATATAAAATAAGCTTAACACTCTCTTTCAATTGGAAAAAAAAAAAAGTTTCATCAATAATATTTATTTTGACTTCTTAGACTCATAAAAAAATAGAACATTTCAATAGGGAATTCACTTTTAAGTGACTAATTGTAAAATTAAACTGATTTTTTACTCTATGTAAAAAGGGGGGAAACTGTATATAAACAGTTTCTAAATTTTAAAAGGACACTATAAAATAAATATACACATAACTATACAAACATATTTTAATAACAATACTTTCTATCTCAAAAAGTGCATATTTCAAGTTTAAACACCCTGCCTTTTTAACATTCAATAAAAATAATCTGATATCAAGTACAAATTAGTTAAGACAAAAATACAAAAGTAGTTACAAAACAAAGATTTCCTTTGGTTCTTTGAAATCAAAGTAAACAAGCAAAAATGAGTCATTTTGACACTGATTTCAAGGAAGAAAAACTTCTTAGAATACATACATATTTTTCTAGTTAGCAATGCAGTATGGTTTTCAAAACAATAACTAAGTCTTGATGTTTTCAATTTCACTAATTTTACTGCATGATTATATAATATTTTTGGTTCTGGCTCAATTATTTCTAATAGCGCGTTTCAAAAAGAATGCTAAATATACATTAAAAAAATGAGAAAAATATAATATAAAAATCTTAATTCACTGTTTTACAACTATAATAATAGAATGCGCAATAAACGTACACACATACTTTTAACACAAATGAAAAGACATTCTATACATAAGGTTTCAACAATGAACAGTTATGATTAAAAAAAAAATCCCAAATAATCCCTACAATAAAAGTGCAGCTAAAATACAAAAAATTATGAAACTGTGCAATTTGATAACATTTGGACTACGATTTGAACAATCGTCTATAGGAATATATTCTGTTTTGGAAAGCAGCCAACGCAAACCCTTTTCTCTCCCCTGCTTCTGTAATTCAATGCCAACAGTATTCCTGGTTTTCATGTTGAACCAATTCAACCACTCTTTCTAAAAAGGTATAAAACAAATTAGTGTTAATAAATGAGAAAAATAAAAAAAAGGTTTTAAAGGTGGAAAAACGTACTTGTTTGGTATGCCTATTCTGTAACGAATGAGTTTGATTTATTGATTATATAAATTATTTGTCATTTTTATTATGTTTCATCAATCTATATACTATACTGTTCGAATTAATTTGGACAAACATTTTTTTTTTGCTTGAGTTGATTACTACTGATGTCCTGAACCACCTCAAACCCATTATATTTGCCATTAAGTAGTGTGACAGATAGACTTTGACTATAATTCATTCATTTTAATGTATCAGGAGCTTAGTTGCCAGCCTTTCAGTGGGGCAGCTGGTAATTTCAATTTTGCGTTCTGTATAAGACATGTTACTTTTACTAGTTCAAAGATGGATATTACTTCAAAGAACGTTCTAAAAATAATCTCTGTCAATGAACACACTTCTATGACTGTGAGAGACATAACTATGGCAGTTGGTAAGATCGAATTAAGTGTTTTAAGAACATTTCAAAATTCTGGACCATTGTCCCAGAAAGAAAAGAAAAATGTGGGTGCAAGTGGAAAACCACTCCAAGAATTGATAAAATTTTAATACGTAGCAGCAAAATAAATCCAAGAAAGACAAGCATAGACCTTTCAAGGGATTTATTCGATAATGGTGTTGAAGTGAGTACCTCAACTGTGCACAGAAAAGGCTTCTGGAAGGTGGCCTTAAAGCAACAAGACTGAGGAAAAAACTATTTATAACTCAGAAAATGATGAAAAAACTATTTATAACTCAGAAAATGATGAAAAAACCTTTAGGAAAGACCAAAAAATACCAATCATGGACTGTTAACGACTGGAAGAAATTGATTTTGAGTCATGAAACATTTATTTGTGCAGGGATACAAATCAAGTGTAGTTAGACGAAATGAAATTGAAACTTTGTTACCAGATCATATTCAACAGATTATAAAACATACTTCTAAACAGATTTTTGGGTTTTTTTTCACAACATATGGCCCTTGAAGCTTAGTTCCTCTTAAATACATGATGAGTTCTGTTAAATATATAGAAATATTATGTAGTAGGATTGTTCAATTCATGGAAATATTTAATGGAACATTTCAACATGACTTGGCCCCTTGTCACAATTCGATATTGGTTCATACTTTTATGCGGAAAATAAAAGTGCTTGATTGGCTTGAAATTTCCTCAAATTTAAATCCTATTTAAAACTGATGGCATATTCTCAAGAATTGTTTTGCTAAGATGAATCGCATGACTACAAAATGATAAAAAGGTCTATACTAGTATGTTTCCAAAGTGATGAAATCAAGAAAATGTGTGCTACTCTAGTAGAGTCAATGCCAAGACAGGTTGAAAAGGTCATTTCTGCTAAAGGAAGACATACTTGTACTAATATACAGATTTTTCAGTCTATTTAAGGTAAGTAATGATAAAAAGTTTAGAAAAAATAACTTTTTTCTCCATTTGTCCAATTAATTTGAACAGTATAGTATTTACTTTTGAAAATGATTGCTTATTCCTATTGAGAAATAATTATAATAAGTAATAACGATATGTATAATTAAAATGAAAATATAAGAAAGTTTTAGACGAAATATCTAAAATAAATGTTTCAGACTTTGTATAAAATAAAAAGTAATTAATTACATTTTTTAAAAAATTTCACATAGTTTGCAACAAATAAGAATAGATTATTTTAATAATGGTACATACGTAATATGTTGGGGTAAAGGTTTTTAAACAAATGCTGTTTTTCAAAAAAATCTAAAAGCTCGGAAATTGTTTCTGTGAAGTATATTTAAAGAATTAACCCTCTAAGAGGTCTGCACTTAAAGTCTTGCCATTCTGGAGATGCTTCAAAAATGCACCGCACATATTTTTTTGCTTTCAGGTGGGGTTCTCAAAAGCGGTTGAGCTGTATTTTAAAGAATGCGGCTTGGCCGCTTTTGGGAATCTTGCTTGAAGGCAGAAAAAGCATCTCTGGAATGGCGGAATTTTACGTGCAGACCGCTTGGAGGGTTTAGATATTTCAATACAAAAGTACATGTATCAGGATACATACATCTATGGAAATTCATTTTCATTAGTATAAAAAGTTAATTGTTGAAGTTGAAATAAAAATTATATTGATATATTATTATCCAATTCTTTAATTGTAATTTGAAGATATTTTATGTATGATTACAATTTGAAATAAGTTATAATAAATTTTTTTTATTTAAATATCTTTTTATGCAGTAATTTTTCAGGGATTTATCATTTATTCTAAGGAATAAATAATGATTTATCCTTTGGAATAAGTGATGCAAGAAAGGTTAATCATCAAAACTGAGAAACACATATAATTAATGTAAAACAATGCAATTTTAAGCATGAAAATCTTAAATGTTTAAATAAAACTGGTTACAATTAAATATTCAAAGATACAAAATAAATTAAAATTTCTAGAAAAAACCCCCTTTCATACCTGTTTTTTATTCAAAAGGTTAAAATCTATTAGCTTAGGCTCAAAAGGGACAAATGACACAGGTTCAAAAGTATGGAACTTCATATCATTGAAATTATGCTGAAAATAAATTCAAAATCAATAAGAGGGCAAACGTATAATATACACATAAAAAGAAATTTATAATAAGCAAGCGGATTAATTCAATTTAAGCCATTATAATTAAAATAATTTGGTTAATGCTAATCTAACAAAAAGAAATTAAATAATGCAATTTTCTTTACTGTTCATAGCTATATTGAATACATTTCATTAAAATTTGGAGAGAATAAGAAACCATTTTCATAAAACTGATCAAATCCCAAATGAACATAACCGGTCACCTAATTGATATAATGGTTAGCGACACAGACTGTGGTGCCATAGGGACAGGGTTCGAATCCCAGAGAAGACATAGATGTTTGTAAATGTATAGTGCCTTTGCGGCATGGGGGTACTCTAAATAGCCATTGAGCCACAAGTCCTTTCATGTGGTTGGAAGGGGAAGAGAAGTGGGAGGCCCTGGCCACCCCCAGGGTTTTCTCCCTCTAAATTGGGGTAGAACTGAGCAAAATCGTACTGTCACCTGCATGGTGCTCAAAGCTAAGGCCTAACAACAGGCGTAAAAATTCTAGTACTTAGCCGCGATGAATTTTGCAGGCCTCGATTTGACTTTGTCAGGCAGGTGGCATTAGTCGCATGAACATAACTTCAATAATTGAATTTCATTTTGTTAATGGACTTTGATAAATTATATTAAGCATTTAGTATTCTCCATAGTACAATTAATCTCAGTAAAATTTTTCGATTTAAAAATAATTAAATTTAATCATGCATATTTCACAAATTCTAAATAAAAAAAAGTGATAATATAATACAAAATAAAATTTGAGTACTTGTACTTACAGGTGGGTGAGCCTTAATTACCATCATCATAGTTTCTAATCGTATTCCAAATTTATCTTTTTCATAATAGCCAGGCTCTGAAATAAAAATTTCTTAAATTAAAAACAATGAATACATGATTACATTATAAATCCTTTTGAACAGACTGCGTAAATTAAACAAATGCAATTTTTAACAAAATACTTGTATTTAAAGAAATAATCAAATTTCAATTATGAATAAAAAAATCTAATGCATTGTGATTCAAGTTGATCATGATAAAAATTTATTATTTTAATCCTTGTTTTAGATAATTTTTACATTTCTTTTCAAAATTCATTATTTCAACTCTAAAATTTCACTAAAAATATGTATAAAATTATTTCTAACAGAAAAACATTTTTAAAACTAAAATAAATAAAAATAAAATTAACATGATATACATCACCACAATATTAAGAAAATATGAGCATAGTTATTGAAAAATGACCTTACTTTAAAAAATAATTAAGGTATACATGTATTAGCTCAGATGTTAAAAAAATCAATTTATATTGGTTTACTTTATTAACAGTATAAAATTGTTTCACTGCCAATTTATTAAAAGTAATTAATTCCCAAGGATCTGCAGATACATTTCCTGTTTAGATAACTATGTAATCCAAACTTGTTTATTCACTCTTAAACATTTTGAATTGGTGATTTATTAGTTTTATGTGCAATTGTTGGTCCAAGTGTATTAAACACTAATTAAATTACAAAGTGAGCGAGTGAGTAAATATTTGACAACTATATAACTATTTGATGGTTTCTGACAACTGAACTTGCAATTTTGAACCATGGTCAAGTGACGAGGATGACACCTAAGTTGCCATCTCCCCTCCCGTAACTCCTTAACTCTTCCATACCTCACCAATGAGAGGATGTTCAAGTCTTGACATATTGTACATGCATCGGTCCCCTCTGCATGGTGGTTCTTTTGTGATACTAGGCTTAAACTCATGACACGCTGGTCACAAGTCTGTTACTTTGATCATTAGGCTACTGTGGCCATAATTAAATTCGGAAGGAAGGAGGAATCATAAATATATGATAAAGGCAACATTTTGTAAATCTAGTGGATTGTAAAAATTGAGAGAATTTAGATTTCAGACATTCAAAATGTACAAATTAATCTAATACTTATTGATTTCAATAACATTTATACATTTTAGTTTTATTTTATGAAATCATTAAAATAGATACAAATAAATTATGTAATTTGTTTTGGTATTCTACAATCAAAGCAATGATTTATATTTTAAAATTAATTTTATCATGAAATTGAGACAGCTGTCAATGGCCAATGAATTTTAATGTTTGATTCTGGACAAATGCTTAACACACATAAAGCTATTACCTGGGCCCCATGCAAGAGGAATACATAAATTATTCAAAAATGCTTATTGGTACAGAATAGGGTCATTTCGACCAATGACTTCTATCTTACTATTTTCAATTATTTTTATTTTAAGCACATAAAATATCTTAAAAGAAGATTTCAGAATGACTTTAAGGATGGCACCATGATGAAACAGTTGTAGCAGTGTTAACCTTTTTTCTTTCTCCCTTAGAAAGAAATGGATAAATGTATATGTAACACTTTTATTTTTTTAAACACTATGATTTTGAGGAGATTCTATATTCAATTTTTTACAGAATGTTTTTAAATTATATAAAGAAATTAGTGTAATTTTTTAAAAATATTTTCATTAATACTACTTTTTTATTACAATTCAAACTTTTAAAACTTAAGATTAAACATTTTAAATCCTATGTCATGCTGAAGATAATGATAGTTTTATTTTTGATGTAGTTTTATTGTGGATAATTCATAAACAGCTAAGTTAGATCAAAATTGCATTTTTTCTGCAATTTCAAACACGGAAACAAATAGATAATTAAAATTTTAGATTTTAACTTTTGGCCATCAAACAAGTGTAAGGTTAAAAAAAGAACAAGGTTAAAAAAATTTAAAAATTATTTACTTGACAAGGAAATGACCTGATGTCTAAAAAGAAATATTTACAGTTAAGGATAATTGAGTCTTTCAACTACATTGAACATATCTGAAGATTGAAATATTAATTTAATACAAAAAATTTATTGCAAACTATATTAGTTAATCAATTTCAAAATGTGGTAAAATATTGTAGATCCTGAATACTAGTAATTTGGGAGAAGGGGTGTTATACAGACGAATTTTAGAAAAAATTAAAAACAAATAATTGAAGTTATACATTTTGTACTTGAGTAAAAAGTTTTGTTTGTTTTATGCCTTTGAACATATATTATTTCAATTCACACACATAAAGTTACTTTCTAACTTAATGAACAAAAATCTAACTAATTAAAATTGAAGAAAAGCCATGTTTTGAAATAAATTTTACGAGATCATCATAAAATAAAGTCACCATAAATAATTCAGAGTTGAAACACAAATAACCTTACCATCAGATAAAAACATTCCAGGTTGAAGATGATAACCTTTACCATTGCTAGATTTTTCAGAAATAGAAATAGGACCTATATAAATAAAAGACTTTTTAAGTAATTTTTTAAAAATAGGCTAATTACAGTCCAAATTTCATATATATATACTGAAGAGATTTTTTTTTTAAAAAGAAAAACAAACAAAACACTACATACATTTGAAACAAAGTACTGAATGCAGTATGACACATTTTCAATAAAATAAAACCCATAAAACATTCTGTCAGACAAAGTAGAAAGCAATTTTCTATGGAATTATATACACAATATTTAAAAGGAGATTTTATCCTATCAACTGAAAGAGAAATACATTTTGTAGGATAAATCATTTTGTTATATTTCTTAAATGAGAGATAATATTGGCAATGATAACTTCTAGTATCATAAAAACAAAGTCACTGAAAATCTTGTGGTATTTTAAAATATTTTGACTCATAAGAGAAGAAAAGTAATTTCCTACAATTTCTGATTAAAAGACAAAAATATTCTGCAAAAGTTTTACAAAAATAAATAACTGTTGCATAATTGTTACTTATGCTTTATTGAGGGGGTTTTTACCATCTTTAAAATATAAAGTTTAAGATACAAACTGATAGTTTACAGGTATATTTAGCAATTATTTTCAATCATGTAGCCATACAGTATAAATCTCAAGGCTATTTAAAAATACAAATGCAAATACCAGTTGTAATTCATATCCCTACATAATCTTATTCTCTAAACATGTGTTTTAATTGTAATATAACACAAATAATAAGTGTTACACTTAAATATATGGAATTAATGAAACACCAAACACAGCTAAAATAACTTTAGCATTACATGTTAAGTGCACACAAAGAAATTAAAATTCAATTTACCTTCATGGACACCCAAAAAATGTCCAATACCATGCCCAGTTCCATGTTGGTAGTCTAATCCCATTTTAAACAAAGGTAATCTGGCTAAGATATCTAAATCAATATCTATAAAACATAAGCAAGATTTTTTAAAAATTAGATTTAAATATTTATATTGGTACTATGAGTCAAAAACTTAGTTTTTAAATTCAAATATATGAATAAATTTTAACATTTGCTATTCATCTTTTTATTTAACTATAAGTGTGGATGAACTTTTAATTGCACATATGGAAAATATCTTTATTACATTCCATCCACATAATATTTTATTATTTTTTTGTTCAGGACTAAACATTGGTATTTGGATATCTCAAGTTCATTCTGTTAGTGTACAATTTTTGCAAAAAAAAATTATACATGAATCAAATAATTATAATAATCCATCAGATTTTAATAAAATAAACATTGGTAGGAATTGATATTTGAAACCATTTTACACTATGTTTTTTATGCAGAAGCTAAGTTGTAAGACATTCAGGGATTTTTACTTGTCTTAAAATCTATAAATAACTCTAAGTATTGCGATGCTGGAAAATTTCAGATAAAAACATTACCAGATAAGATTTTTTCCACATTATCATAGAAAATAATGAAATAAAAGAACTAATGTTAACAAATGTCAAGGGAAAAATTAAAATCTCATATTGTAAAATAATATATTATTCTGTAATATAACAAACTAAATGTAAAATATTTTTTCATACCACACTAAATATAAGCAAAAATTCTCTTAATTGCACAGTAAAAAGAAATGAATTACTAAACATACATTACCTTTGACTTTTTCAGGGAAAACAGAAGTGATTAAATCAATAGCTCCCATTAAAACTCTTGTGTAGGCAGCCTGGAGATTACAAATACAATAACATACATGTAAAAAAGTATCATGTAATTTAAAAACATTAAATAACATACACAAAGTGATTATTTATATAATATATTTTTTTAGATAAACATGAAATGGTTAATTGTGTTAAACCATAGATATAGTTTCGACTTTAAAACTTATAATGAAAATAGTATAGAGTTCTTTCAGATAAGTAACACATAATAATGAATAACTAAATATTTTTAAGACTAAGAAATTTAAAAATAATAAAAACTGACTTCCTAAGTACTTTTATTAATACAAAAGATAAGAAACAATAAAAAAAGATTATAATTATATTTAATTAGTAACATAAATTTAGATATAATTATATAGAAGTAATCATTAGGCAAAAGGAAGACAAATGAAATATTAATAGAGGGTTAAAAAAAGTGCACTCACATACAATAGTATATAATTACATAATCAATATAATTTTTTACCACTTCAAAATCAGAAGGTTTCCCAAAGTGGAATGTGCGAGTAATATCCGTAGTACCATCCCTAGAAAAAGGTAGCAAATTTAAATTTGGAATACAGCAGTAATTTTGGATTAAAGAAATATAACATGACATTATAACAGAAGTAATAGTGTTAAATAGCAATGCAAAAAACTTTTTCTGCTCAAAACTCACAGATATTGTCCACCTGAATCCAATAAATACAAGTACTTTAAGTTAATGTTTCGATTAGTAAGAACTTTGGGTCGATAGTGAATGATGGCTCCATTTGAACCAACAGCAGATATAGTATCAAAGCTTTCCCCTTGAAAGCCTTCTTGTTCACTGAAAAAGAAAATAATATGCAATGTAAAATTAAAAAGAAAAAAAATTCGAAAAGTAAATAATGAAATTATTTAAAACCAACAAATATGACAAAAGTAGCATTTTAATTTAATATTACAAATTAATGAATATTTCTGGTGTATCATTTTTAATGTAGTTCTCATTAGCAATTACTCATAGAATAATTCAAATGCTAATAAAATTATGTACAGCATTTCCGTATTTTTACAATTTTTAAATCTATTAGGTTTCTTTTTGTTAATATTGACAAAACCAAACAAAGGAAAATTTAGAAAAAGTCATTGCATACTAATTTGTAAAGGCAGAAATGCATAATATTTGAACATTGCCCACACAAAATTACGAATGGTGATTTGACAGGAATCAAAATTGAATCAGAAGCTAACATGGGATACTAGCAATGACCTTATAATTTAAAATCACAGCCAACTGAAAAAGACAACTCCTAAGCTTGGTATCTTGTTTTAGCTTTCCCATTGCTCCTTGTGTATGGGTTTTTGCATGCATTTTTCATAACTAACCTCTGGGGTTACTTTATAACATTTAATATGAGAGCCTTGCCTTGTGACGGAGCACTGATGTAAGCAAATAAATATTATATAAACAAAAGTGTAAATGGATTATCACAATGAGTGTCAGCTTGTGACCATAACTACCTTATAATCATAATCATAGATGAGTGCAAATGTACAAGTTGCCAATGGTTGGTGCAAGATTCAAAAGAGAAAAGCTTTGAAAAAATTAGATACATGAATGTGTGCAAAACAAATTCACCAACTAGATAAGCACAAACTATTTTAGACTTCATTGTTCAATCATATAACATGCTGTAGCTGCAATAATATCAGTGATATTTTCCATTAATCTAGTGCCTGTTGAGAAAAAATTATTCCCAACTGACAATTTAAGACAAGTGCTGCCCTACAACACCAGCTAAAATGTCTAAAGTAGTACCTGCTTGATCATCATGAATTTGATCTCCTAATGTTAAGTCATAAAACTTCCATAATTCCACTTCTATCTTGAAGCAGATGAAGAAAAGTAGTAGTAGATGTTGAGCAAGAAAGACTTCTAAATGGAATCTGCTTCACAAAAGCACATAATCATTACCATTTCTGTAAGGTGCCATCTTTTGACAGCAGATTACTCCCAGTAATCAAGCAAATATCCTTAACAACTCAATAATCTGCCAATAATGCCTTATGATTGTTGGCATACTCTTCATAACAATTTGTCCCAGATCCACTTCCAAGACAGAACTGCCAGATTTGATGCAGTTGCATTGCCTTTATTTCATTCAAACTCTTCAATGACTAGTAAAATTGATGACAAGGCAAACTGCTTAACCAAACAATAAATATGTAGAATATATTGAACAACTGATATACAGCTAGACTATATAGCAAAATCTATTGAAAGATGAGATTAAGAATCTTTGTGTTACAACTATGAATTGTAATAAATTCATTGTCTATGTATTAATGACATGCATAAATAATTTCAATGAAAACTTGAACAATCTTCACAACATTTATTTACTTTTAAAAATAATATTTTTTAAGCAATATACTCACCGTCGAAACCGAGTTAAAGTTTTTGCAGCTTTGATTTCATCCCAATGTTTTCCTTGCTTAACTTCCTGGTCAAGCATTGCAATAAAATCAACAATAGCCACAGAATCTTTCAACTAAAACAAAACTTATGAATAAGGCATTTCTAAAAAATCACTTACAAGAAAAGAAAGTAAATTAAATTAAATATTACTGTAAAGAGAAATCATATACACTACACTAATGAGGGTCAATCATTCTAATTAGAAAATTAAATAAATACAAGAAAATCAGAAGATAGTACAAATTTCAGAAATGATTTATAATAAAAACTTCTCTCTTAAATGCTTTACTTTACTCTTTAAATTTGCTATTTTTTTTTTTCTAATTCAAATATATTAAAGTAAATAATAATTTTTAATATGTTTCAAGTAAATTTTGAATGTAACAATGAAAATGTGAGAGAGGAGTTTAATTTTCTTAATTAGATTGTTTGAAATATAAGTTTCTATTTTTATCATAAGCAATCAATGTGTATCTAATAGAAAAAAAAGTGAAATGTGAAATTCCCTTCTAAATAATATATATATTTCAGAGCTTTTATGACATGAAATAGCTCAAAAAGGAAAAACACCGAACTTTATGATAATTGAATCTACTTCTTAAGTTTTTATTTTTGTTTATCTGAAAATTCATGAAAACATTTAAAATCTTTAAAAAACAAGCAAAAACTTTCTCATACATGCAACCAACTTTCCACCCAACTGAGGAAAATAAGGCAAGAAAAAGATCAGAGTTAGGATGAGCTCAGTTTGAGTTCAACAGTAACCTTCCAATGTTAAATTTTTTTTTTAAAAATTACATAGTAATAAAATTAATAACTTTGCACCCCATTGCAGTTCTTATGATAAAATATTTTGCTCTCTTCAAGGACTTCATAAAAAATAAAGCAAATGTAATATTAAATGAAAGTTTTTAAAAATGTTATCCAATATATATATTAAAGAAATACTAAGTACTGCTTGCCATCAATACTAAAAAGCAAATATGAATATGTTTTAAAAACAAGTAGAATTAAAAACATACAGCTGCATTCTTCATGCCTTTGATTTCAACTGGATTTTTTACAACTTTCAATTTGGCTATAGGTGAAGGTTCAGCATCAATTATTCTGTTTTTCTGTAAAAATAAAAATACAAACATTGAAAAATACTTCTGAAGGGTACTTTTTACAACAATTTAAAATGAGGTTTTAGTACACTTAATATAATTTTTTTAAATATATGAAACCAATGTTAAATATTGAGGTAACATATGAAGTAAAATTTAATAATCATTTCTTTAAAACTTTTTGATGATTTTTAATGAATGATTCAATTTGGGAATTCTCTTTACTTATTCAATCCCAAGAAACTTTTTTTAACAATTACCTTTCAATAATAATTCTATACTGTCACAAATATGTTAGAAGTGAAATTTTTAAGACAATTTTTTTTTATTTATTACTGGTTTAAAGTATTTGACTTTAATCTTAGTATCATATTGATCAGTAAACATGATATTAAGAACTAATCCTTTTTGCCAAATCCACTTTAGGGAAACTCAAAAACACTAATTTCATTTCTACAACTATTTTTAATCCTTTAATTTTTTTACACATTGTTTTCCATGCAGGTAGTTTCAGTCTTAACAGTCTCTTCAACAATAAGTCAGTCTTTAAACAATCTTAATAAAATATTGCAAAAATATATGGATATTAAAAAAAATTACTTTCACATTTAAGCATAAATTCAAAGAAACAAATATTAATACTTTTCTAAGAGATCAAGAAATAATAGGAAAAATCCCTGTATTTCAAAAAGGGATCTATACAAAAAGTAAAATTGTGAGAAAATACTTGAAGAAAAATAAATAAAATTCTCAAAATATCTACCTCAGGCACTAAATTAACAATAGCGTAACTCGAGGAAGAAGATACTAAAATTTTTCCAGCAACATCCATTGTACTTTTCATATCTTCATATGCTTTACTGTAATCTTCTATCTACATATATATAATAAAAGAACAATTTAACATTATTAATACATAGGTAAAATAAATACTTTATTTTTCTGAAAATCCTACATGACAGCAATATAATACATTGCATGCAACTCATTCAAATACATACTGCCCTACATGATGTTTTATTTCAAAGTTGGAGAAAATGATTGAAAACTTAAGTATATGTTTTATTGATGAAATAATACAATTTAAGTTCATCCATTCATTACAATCTCACTTCATTTTTAATCATTTGACAAAATTTAGAGGAGGAGGGAGGTAGAAATAAACCATTATTTAATGAATTTCAAAATATCTATTTGTATTTCTATATGTCACAAAAGTAAAGTTGTTTTGAAAAAGATATAATCCTATGAAGATAAATCATCGTGAAAATTGTTTTATATTAATAATACACGAAAGTTATTTAATATACTAATATTGACTTGGCATTAAATATAACTGATCAGAGATGTGAGGATAGATAATATTTTAGAAGGCTATATAAGAGCGGTCATTTTTATAACAAGAATGTTTCATACAAGTCAAAATTGAAAATTTACCTTTACACAATCAGATATGTTATCAGAAATGGGACACAAATGTTTTTCTACTTCTGGTGTTAATTTAAGTGGCTTAATATACAACCTGAAAATAAAATACTTATGTATAATTAATTGGAATTACACAAATTAAAAACAAATAGCTATTTAATATATCATAAAAAGAACATACTTGATTTCATTCATTGTGATAAAAGAATAGGCCTTGAATAGTGGAGTGTGCTGAATATCATTTCCTCTTAAGTTAAATAGCCCTAATTAGAAAAACTGAATCTAAATTTAATCTAATATTTAATTTTATACAAGCACAAACTTATAGCAAATATGATACAATCGTAATGACTTATTGATATAAATCCCAACGAATTAATATTAATCATATAAAAATGAGAAATAAACAAGAAAAAAGTTTAAGCATTCTTTGTAGAATAACCTAAATAGAATCACGTAATTTAAATAAGACTAAGCTAGCCAAAATTAATTTATGAATAAAAAGTAAAAATTGGCATCAGAAGTAAAATTATTCAGTTTTGATTAAATTTAAAAATAAAAAAAAAATTAAGGTCTTATAGATTATTTCTCTGTTTCCAACATGGCCAAGAACATATACACTATTTTTCTCTCATAAGACGTATAATATTCTCCCATTTACTAATAATTTACAAACTAATATGCAAAATAGTTTATTCGTTATTTTATATAATCTGAAATAATGCTTCATTTGTATACATTTCAGTTAATTCTTTGATTCATAAATATTCTGTAACTCGCACAAACTCCTTCCATTAGCCAATAAAATGCCCACTTGACATTCATCCCCATTCACAACTTCAAGGAAATAATAACTGGTATTAATTTGCACCCAATCATAAAAAAAACCCAACATTGTTAACTTCACCAAAATACAACGAATTTAATGGGCAAGTCCTGTTGTCAAAATGACCAAAGACTGCACCACTAAAAAAGTCTTTAATGCTCAACCAATTGGCACATGAAGAAAGGGCAGGTCAAATCTTAGGTGGATTGCTGGCCTAGAAAAAGATCTCCTAGTTTTGAGAACTAAGAATTGGAGAACACTAGCAGGAAGAAAGCTGGCCTGGAAAAGGCTTCTTGAGAAGGCCAAGGCAACCCAGGGCTGTAGTGTCACTGAGGAAGGAAGGATTAATTTACACAATGTAAATTTATATAGAGAAATTTCCTATTATGTAACACTAAAGAGTTCCTTTTAAGATTTAATCATAGGAACTCCTTTCTTTTAATCATTAAATACATGAGTAATTGGCAAAATTTCATGACTCAAAAATAATTTTGATCACCTTTAATAATTAACATTTGTACAGTTCATGATAAATAAAGTTTAATTAAATTTAAGTATCAAGTCACCTAATTATAAGTAAATTACATATGAAACTTAACAAATTCATGGAGGTGGAAATATGCAATTTCTGTAGTCCAAGGATAGGAGTATCAATCTTGGCTCCTGTGTCGGCTGATTTTAGTTGTGTAAAATGAAAAGTCCTTTACATCTAGGGTGACTATACCAGGAGCAAACTCCCAATGCACTTCGTGACAATTTTGATCAAGAAACCCTCTTGTCACAATAAGGCAATCAGCAGGACTTAGTCAACCGTTACAGCAACAAAATGATGGACAAACTTGTAAAGGAGGGTTGTAGTCTTCCAACTACCTCCTCTTTTGACCTTTCCTTTCTGGAATTATACTCGCTAAAAAAATCTCAAAATTTGGTGGAAGGAGAATGCTTTTCACTCATTATTGATATGTGGGTAATAGACCAGTATGGCTCTAGCCTTTGAGTGTAACAGAGGATCCCAGACTACACTTTTCCATCTTGCCAGTGACCAAATCAAGTGCCTCGTGTTCTCAAAACAAAAAATTTCTCCACCTGTGCCAAATGTCAGACTAATCAGATTTCTCCCAAGCACATCTTAAGTTGCATGGATCTCTCTAGAAACGATATTGTTGCTTAGATCTGGGGTTGTGGATTTTCTGCTATTTTCCCAAAAAGCAAAACAGTTCTCTAAGAGTGATGAAATTTACAATAGAAAAACAATCCTTAAAAAGTAGGATACAGCAGTAAAATGTACACAAAAAGTTCCAGAAGGTTCTAAGCCAGGGGTGGCGAACCTTTATGGATCAACGTGCCCTTTTTCTAAAGAAGTGTTTAATGAGGTATAGATGTGCCGTCAAATAATTTTGACATGTGATTATTGGGAAAATAATGAAACTAAATAATAACCATTAAAAACTCTTTATTTACAATGAAGAAATACCTTATGCATTGTATAGTTGTAAATGTTTTAGTAATACGTGTAATTAAGTAACATTAGTGTGACTTCTATTGTAGTAGATTGGATGACAAATAACTTATATTAGGATTGAAAGATGTTACTTTTAGTTGAATGGGTGTTGAATTAGAGCCATTTGCCAAATGGTTTCTGAGCAAATAATTATTTTTGCTGTTTCTCTTTTTTGACAAGAGGATTTGTAATTTGTTACAAAATGCTTTTTTACAGATGGATGTTCTGCATACCAATGTTTCAGAACATAAAATATACACCGTTTTGTCTCCTTTACTAATAATGCCATATTTCTAGATTCACCAAGTTTGAAATTCCCTGTTACATTTATTATCTTACACTTTTTGTTCTTTTACTGAACTAGCCATGTTAAATAACAGTTAAAAATCATAAATATATCAAAAACAAACTTTAAAATACAGTGGTGGCAACGAAATTGACTATGCTATGCATAGACAAATTTTGCATCCTAAGCCACTGTAGTCCACGATGTAACTAAGGCAAGACAATAACAAACGAGTATGCCTCCCTGCAACTGATCACTTGTGTTTGTCTGTAATACTTCATAGTGAACTTTGTTATTTTGAAATAAAATGCAAACCATTCTGATGGCTTGCATGCTTGACTTATGTGCACGCATGCCACTGATTCGCCTGTTCAAATCTTTTCCAACACTCAGACACAAATATATGTGACTAAAAATACAAGTAAGAAACGTTAAAGTCTATCTGCACAAGCAAACCCTCACAAGTGAATTCTTAAACAGCTGAAGTAATACTAACTCAGTTTCAGCCAGTGACCACTATTTATAGTCTAGCTAACCGTCTTCCAGTGCTTTCTTAAAAACATTCGCTTGCATCATAGATCATAACACTCTAGACTTTTCCAGTAATTTTGTGAAGCACTCATATGGCGGCCAAAATGATATCAACTTGGTTGTATCGCCAATACTTCGCCAAGTTTCCATTGAAAAGCAATAAGAATATAAGAGACACCATTGCTTGTGAATATTACAATTTTTATCATAAAATAAATGCAACAGAAACTAATATTAATGTATTCAACATAAAGATATAAATTTACACTTTTCAGAAGAAATTAAGCATTAATTACACAAAATTCATAACATCTATATGGATCCCTTTTGCTTGAATTTTAACCTTTTAACTGTCATGCCCGAGATAATCTGGGGTACAGCACTGGTGTTCGAAAATATCACATCCGAGTATTACTCGGGGTAATTTTTTTTTTGAGTGCATTGTATTGTTTTATCCGAATATATATCAGGAGAGGTTTATTTCGGCTGCATCTCTTTGTCAAACCCGACTGATTCTCGGGAAAAGTTAATGTGCACTCAATTCAATAGATGGCAGCACTTTACTGAAGACTTCAAAGGTTAGAAGTTAGAAGTTCTTTGGTTCGAAAAAGGACAATTTTTGTGTACCCAAATCATCAAAATAACTTGACAGTTAAAGGATTAAGAATTAGTGGTATCATGGATTTTGCTTTTTGTTAGTCTCTGAACAATTATCAATGTACGAGTAACATATAAAATTGTACACTAAAGTACTACAACAAAAAGTATACTTTTTCATAAAGAAATACAGCAATTAAAACTAAGTTTTAGTTGAAACTTCCAAGAAAAAGTTGTTCAAGAATTATACTATACATAAAAATGAATTTCAATAGTCAATGCAAAATACATGCACATAAAAATGCATATATATAAGCATATTTTCCAAATAATTTAGTATTTCCTAGTTTATATACAAAAGAAAACTAATGTTTTCCCACTCATATCGATTACATTAATCAAATCTTACATGCTATTTCCTCTAAAGATGTAACAATTGTGCCATTAGCTTTCTTTTCTTGCAAAATTTTTCTGAGTTTGCCAATTTTTTCTTCCCATGTTTGTCCTGTTTGAATATAAACAAAGTAATCATATACATTAAAAATAAACTTTTAAAAAAATTGCTATTCTCCCAACAAATCAAATTTAGTTTAATATTCTATTTAAAAAATATATATAACTTAAAAATCATTCTTATTTTAAATATTTTCTTGTAAATAATTTTTAATAAAACCAATTTAAATGCATACTTCTTGAAATTTTTCTAATTTATGGTTGAAAAAGCATTAGGAGAATGCTGCTATAATACAAAATGTTTATATAAAGCTTTATGAATAAAATAAATGAAACATTTTTGTGAAATTATATAGTATAGTTTTTTAGTATATGTCAGTAAAATAATCAGAAGATTGTTTAAGTATCAGAAGATTATAAAAGTATTCAGTTCATAAATAAGCAGATGACTGAACAGAAAAGCAAATTGTAAGAGCAGAGAAATTCTGTAGATTATGGTAGTAATACTGGTTAACTTTTAAATATAGTAGAAAACTCTTTCAATATATATAACTTTTAAATACAAAAAAAAAATTTGATGAATAATTAGACTAATTTACATGTTTGCTTAAAAGCTCCCTTAATAAAATTATTTATTCCTTTTATATATATATAATAAAAGATCTAACATTCATAAACTTTCTTCAACTCTTCTGATCTTAATTGTTTACATTAAAAGAAAAAATAGAATTACTCTTACATAAAGAAATTTTTTAAACTCTGCAAATTATTTGAAATATATTAAGTATTTCAGAACATTTTGTTATTACCAGCATACTTTAAATCATGTATGAACACATGAGCAACAGATTCTGGCACTCGTCCTTGAGGTATGCTCCATATGTCATCAATGAGATTGCTGCTATCCTCCATAAGGCTCAAGCCATTCGATTCTAATTTTTCTTTTAAGATTATCCACTAGAAATTAAAGTTAGAACTTTACTTTCCTCTTGATATTAAAAAACAAAATTATTTAACCTTTATTACTACCACTATTTAGACAATGCTGTATTTCAGCACAACTCAAACAACATGAATTTGTATATAATGTTAAATGCAAATTACAGACAAAAAGTATCTAATTATATACTTAAAAAAATATTCTCTTGAAATTTAATTTTAATTTTAAAATAAGTCATTCTGATGGTCTCTGTTATATAATTTAGAGAGTATCAAGAAAATTTGCCAGAAGTTATTTTAAATTTGTTTTAAAAATGTGTTACTCTTATCACAACCTCCATTCAATAATTATATATTCTATAAACTATAAATTTCATAATTAATAATCTACAGTAAATGAAGAATAAGTCAATATGAAACATTCATTAAATAATTAAAAAATACATCATACAACTCTTTTCCTGTAGAGTACTTTTACAAGATTTTTTAAGCTATGCGGTTTGTATTACATCGAAAAATTCCTTGGAGCTTGCATATAGACCAGGGGTGGGAAACCTTTATAGATCAATGTGCCATTTTTTCTAAATAAATGTTTAATGAGGTACAGACGTGCCATCAATTATTTTTGACTCTGTAATATTGGGAAAATAATAAAGCTAAATGCTAAAAACTCTTTATTTACTATGAAAAAACACATTTTGCACTGTATAGGTGTAAATGTAATAGTTATACATGTAATTCAAATTTAAGTAACATTAGTGTGATTTCTGTTGTTGCAGATTAGATGACAAATAACTTATTTTTGGATTATAAGGTACTACTTTTAGCAGAATGCAGGCTGAATTGGAGTCATCTGTCAAGTGGTTTCTAAGCGAGTCTTTACTGTTAGTGCGAGTCTGAAAATAATGACTCACAGGCATAGGTAGATGAAAATATGGTTAAAATAGCATGAGCCAGCTTTTTCAGTTAAATGTGTCTGGAATCGAACTCCATGTTTCCAAAATTTCGTTACCAGCATTTTTATTTATTTTTCTTGTTAATCTTTCTGTTTCTATCAATTCCACCTTTTCCTTTGTTTCAATAAATTTTTGAACTAGACTAGAAATCAATCGGTTGTATTTAAAATTCTTCAATTTCCAACCAATCGAATTGAGACACGTTCAGTTTATCAAATGAAGTCACATAGAAATTCTCTGTTTCACTTAATATCTTGCACTTCTTTTCTTTCATTTTTTTCCTTCTTTTTCAGATGTAGCCATGTTAAATAACAGTTAAAAATCGTAAATATAACAAAAATAAACTTTAAAATACAGTTGTGTCAATGAAATTGACTATGCTTCGGGAAGACAAACTTTCTATTATTAGCAATTATAGTCAAAGATGTAATTAAAGCACGGCAATAACAAACGAGTGTGCTCCTCACGCACCGCAACTGATCACTCGTGTTTTTTCATAATACTTCATAGTGAACTTTGTTATTTTGAACTAAGATACTAACTACTTTGATCGGCGGCGTGCCCAATATATTGTGTTGCGTGCCATTGGTTCGCCATCCCTGATATAGACAATCAGCACAAAATTCTGGTATGCATTAAGCTCACTCCTAATCCTGAATAAGTGTTTAAATTAAATGCAAGTTGCAAGTCTGGACTACATAAAAAAAAATAGTAGAATCATCAATACAAAGTTTAATTACTTATTACAGAAAAGACTACTGTGGAATTTTTCTGAAAATCCCTTTTATCAGACTTTTTATTGGCAAGATCTACAGTACTCTCTTCTAATGACTAAATTCAATCCAAACAAGTTCATAAATGATGTAAATTATTATCAAGTAGTGATTATGACTAGGAAATATAAATCCATTGAGATCACTACTTGATTATAACAATTAGATAAAACAAAATGAATAGCACTTTATTCTAAGCTTTTCTATGAATGAAAGTATTGCTATTTTACTAATCACTGCAAACTTATTTATGATGCTGTTTTAGGTTGATTTTCATTCACTGTTTTGGTTTAATGTAATTTACGAAAATGATAAAATGTATCCAAAATTTTTCCAAGTTGTTTTTTATGCAATAATTTAATATGCACTATTTGGTTTATATCCTCTGCCTTAGCGTGACCTTACAGTAAGCAAAAATACATAAAGAAATAAATGAGATAGCTTTATTAAAAAAGCTTACTCAAAAAGTTTTCAGAAATCTAAATGTGAATTTTCACCAATTATGTATACACAATCAAACACTTTTTGTGTAAAAATTATGATAGATTAAATGTTATTCTGTTACATACTGATTATTTAGCTTATTTTAAAAACTACTTTCATTAAATAATTTTACTTGTACTGTTTTATTAAAGAATATTTCATATACATGTAAAATTCACCCAATCAAAAGATTAATATAAATAAAATAAAATAGCTATTCAATCAGTTTAAATTATTTCCTAACTACTTAGTCAAATTGAACAATTTTCGTACCACATTATAAGCAAGCAGTTTGGGATCAGCTCCAACATTCTTCCCTGGACCTAAGGATTGAATGATCCAATCATCTGGATTGGGTGTTTCAGGTTCAAATCTTTTCATCAAGATCCAATTACAGTCAAGTTCTTTCTCAGCTTGAATAAAGTATCTACCATCTGTCCACAGTGCAGCCAATTTAGAAAGGATAATAGCAGTTCCTATACAATAGTGTCAGGATTAATTAAGAAAGAATAAAGTAAAATATTATATGAATAATTTTATTTATTTTACATTCATTACCTGCAGACCCTGTAAATCCAGAAATAAATTCTCGTCTTTTATCATGGTCAGTCATTGTTTTGCTCTGCAAGGTATATTCACAGAAAATATTATTTGCTTAGAATATTAATTATTTTCTTTCAAAATAGTATCCTTTTTATAACTAAAAGCCTTTCTTAGGTTTAAATTAAATATAAAGCATAATAATAAAAAATATGCTTTTTTCCCCTTGCATCAAAAGTTTGGCAAAAAGTCTATAATCAAAGAATATTTTATCAAATTATCAGACAATGAGAATATATGTAACATTTTTGCTTTTTAGCAAGAAAGATTTTGTAAACATATGAATATAATCATGCCTTATTTATACAGCAATATTTTGGAATACACAATTATACAGAATATTCAAAGAGCCAGAAATTTTTCATTACTTTAAAATTAGTCACCTCAAATGGACTGCATGTTATTTGTATGAATAACAGTAATATTCTAAAATAAATTTTTTTGGCTAGGCCATGTAACACTAGAAGCGATTGACATAGACTTTGATGGATACATGCAGAACAGAAGGAGGTGTTTGGTTCTTAAAACTAAGAATAGAAGAATTTTGGCTGCAAGTAGAAGTGGTTAGAAATGTCTCGTTCAGAAGGCCTTGACCCATTCTAGGCTGTTGTGCCATGGATGATGATACATGGAATGTAAACTTAACCTGGGAGCAGCCACACAGGGCACAAAGTCACCCCAGGCTCACAAAATCTTTAATTCTGTGAAAACTGTTAGTTTGTTGCCAATGACCTTGTCAGCATCTTCCTATATGACAGTCTTCATGAGAGCTAAAATGTATTTATTATATATCTCCTTCTTTTTTGAGGGTGGCAAACATTTTTTTTCACAATCTTAAGGTACTTAGGATGACTGAGTTCCTTGTGTAACCAAATTTGTTTCCAAGTATTTTCTATGAATAGGCAACATTTTCGCCCTGTGAAATAAGTTTTGATTGTTATACCTTATCATACATTATGGTTCATAAATGCAAATGATTAGAATATAAAATGTAAATGAACAGAATATAAAGACAGAAATGGGCATCAATGCAATTTCTAATGGATGACATTGAAACTTATCAAGCAAGAAAAGAACTTGCTGAAATAATGGATATTAAACATGATAGTGAAAGTAAATTTGAGAAAAGTGATGAACATGAACCATTTGAATCAAAAGGAAGATTTTCTATAATGCTACCTTAAGAGCTCCATCCAAAAAGGTATCAAGCTGCAAGTGACCAGTCGCATGGCCAGCTGCAAGTCACTTCTAACCAGTCCCATGGCCAGAAGTCTAGCAGGAAGTAAATAAGCCCTAGTAGATTCCAAGATATGGTGGAGTTTACAAACTCCAAAATAGTGGGTTACCCTCAACGGAAGCAAATATGTATCAAAAAGCTCTTCCTGAAGTATAAGAGATCCTGTATCTCCTCATAGATGGGTTGTGAATATCCTCATATATTCAAACACAGAGTTAACATGTTTTAAGGGGTGATTTGAAAGAGAGTCTTGCTTTAGCTGTAGAGGTATGTCACACCAAGGACTCAAGAAAAGGTTTTACTCCAGTAATCCCTAAATTTGTCAGCAAAGTACTCCATATTGGGTATCTCTGAATGATGGCAAAAATGGTATAATGAGATTAGTTACACAAAAATAAGGTCCGAAATAGCACCATTTTAAAGCTTGACATTAATTCTGTTATGTACTTCTGATAGGTATATGCTCATCAACTTCTAATAACAACGGATATAACTGGTCTGATCTTGGGAAAAATATGGTAAGCCAAGTGCCTAGTCAACCTGTGGCCCACCGAGCCTTTTTAAGTGGCCTGGTCATGGTCCATTGCTGTGAGAAACTTACTTATTAAAGAACATTGTATTAAAAATTTGATGGGAAATCAAAGATATCAATTTTGCTGTCGTATGGGCACCAACTGATATTCTTTTCCTATTTGGAACAATTACGGTTAGTGATAACAGACAACAGTGGAATAGCGACTATTTTTCGGGTGGAACTAATTTTTAACTATCTTTCCAATCTTGCAAGCAAAAAATATTCGAAAAAAATAAATCGTTTCAAGACGATTGGGGGTTGACTATTTTGTAGTGAAAAACAAACATGGATCAGTAATTGTGTGATTTGTCACGAAAGTGCTGTATTTAAAAAATACCAATAAACAGGAATCACATTCAATGATACTTTTCCTCGAAGATCTCTTTCAAGAGGTGATAAATTGGCTTTCTTGAATAATCTTTGCAGCAGCAACAAAGTGTTTTGTCAGTGATAATATCACAGTGGTAACAAAGACATATCCTATGAAGAGTTTGTTATATTATTAGTAATCATATAAAATCGTTTACTGATGCAGAAATTGTGACGTGTGTCTTAAATGCTTCTAATTTAGTGTTAGTGACAAAAATAAAAATTAAAAAACAGGAGTTATAATATTTTGATCAATTTCCCACATTTTTAATTTCATATTGGTCTTAAAGCATTTCTCTCCCCTCCCCCATTTATCCTCATATTATGGCCCGCATGAAATAACTAACATATATATGCGCCCCACATAAAATAGCTGACATATGTAAGCAGCCCAGCAGAAAAAAAGGTTAAGTACCCCTGGCCTTGTCAATCATTTAATGAAAAGCAGACATATATTCTCTATTTCAATCAGTTAATCCATTTTCTCCCTGATGGTCACTCACTATCATAGAAACCTAGTAACACCATCTACAATATCCGTTCCACATCCAGTTTCTAAGCATGCATGCTACAATCATACTTTGTTTTTGTTTGCAGGTCACAAATAGGTGTTTGGATATCAGGGTAAAATTTAAGCAATATATTCTCTCTCTCTCTCAGATTACTAGATACCAAGGTATCACTATATATTACTAGTTTTATGAAAAAATGAATTACGACATAATTAATTTTGTATGTTTAGTTCAGTTACAATAAAAAATCTCCCACTTAAAATTTTTTTAATAGTTCTGAAAATAAATTACTTTTGTATTTTTTTGTTTTTGCTTATATATTGGACATTTTACTTACAATTGCTAATTTTAATCACATATCTAGTAATATTCTTACTAGATGTTTTATCTTAAAAAACATAAATTTTTCAATCATAAGTTATAATCTTTTTACATAACTTGCCTCTTGTTTATTATAATTAAGCTTCTAAAGAGAAATTGTGCTTCAATATATTATTTTCAAGCCTTTTTTAAACTTAAAATGGAATATTTTAAATACCATGTCTTATTGAAATATTTTCAATATTTTGTAAGTTTATAAAGATAAATTTATCTAGAATTTCTGAATAATTGCAGTTCTTCCCATATCTTCTTTTAAACACTAGTTCTGTATTTTAAGAATTCAATGGACAAATTCTGAGAGTTAATTGAATACATTTTTAACTGCAAATTAATGAGAATTTTTCTAACTTGATCAATACAATGTTGTTAAGTTATGCACTAAGTCATGAAATTCAAGTGATCATATGCCACTTAGTACAAAAAATTCATGTATAATTTTAATTACCATAAAATCTGGTGTATAACGTGCATTTTTAACACAAAAAATAAGATCAAAATTTACGGGTGTGTGTTATATGTTGGGTATAAAAATGATGGCTTTAAAAATAAAAAGAGAAGAGCATTAAAAAAAAATTAGATATCTACATATATAAAAATACTGCTTATTTAAAAGGTATGAAACACCTTATGAAATTAAAAAGTTGTAATTCTAGATGTATTCTATTTTTCAAAAGCCAGAGATAATACTTCAAATAAATGACCTCAAAACATAAGAACATTGCATACGTATATTTCAGGTTTCTTCTTAAAAAAAGAGGGCACGGGTTATCTGGCAAATATACCTTAAAATTAAAAAATACAGCTTGAAAGTATAGGTGCGCATTATATGCTGGATTTAAGGTATATAATCCTTGAATGTATTATAACTATACAGAAAAGTGCAATTTATATAAAATTTATCAGCTCTTATTTACCATAAATCCCACATACTAATTTAATATTAATTTGATATTTAAAATTAAGCATACTAAATGCTTCTAAAAAATACCAAGCATCACATTTAAAAAGCATTAGATAAAACTTATTCAGAAACTAATTATGATTGGTAAAAATATTATTGACAAAAAATAAATCTATGCAAAATTTTTGCTACACATTTCCTTAAAAAAATGATGTGTTTAACTTTAAAATTCACATATATAAATAATTTAACTTTACAGATAAACTATTTATATTACTATGTATAACATCTAAAAATTACATGTTGCAAATAAGACATCTGAAAATACAGGCTTTTTCATTTTTACCTGATG
The DNA here is from genome assembly GCA_019973955.1 of Trichonephila inaurata madagascariensis. Classification (NCBI taxonomy): domain Eukaryota; kingdom Metazoa; phylum Arthropoda; class Arachnida; order Araneae; family Nephilidae; genus Trichonephila; species Trichonephila inaurata. The sequence continues at coordinate 53,442 of BMAV01024767.1, forward strand.
TTCATCAATAGATGGTACAATATAGGCATCATAACTGCTAGCTTTCATCCTCAATCTCAACCGACGCAAGCGATCAGTTGTATTGACTCTGCTTCCAAAAATGCTCTCCATATTAAAATTAAATAAAAATTCATTAATTGAATGCAAATACTGACATAAAAATGTACAATACTACAAGTAACATTATTATAAAACATACAAAAAGAAAGAAAAACATACATTTTTTTATAATTATTTCATTTGGTCCTTTTTTGTAATTAAATGCAAAGTACTTGCACGACTATATTTTTGGTGTCAATTGTTGCAGTAAGATTTGTTGGAAAAAAAAATTCTTTAAATATTCTTAATATACACATGATTAGGAAAGATGAATTAGAGCTCATTTTGCACCCTTTTATTCTAAATTATACATTTAGTTACAATTGTAAAATCAAATTAATAAATACTAAATCAAATTATTGTGTCTCTGTAAGTACTGCTTGGAAAAAGAACAATTGAATGCAATATTACCTTATACTGTTTCAATATATGTTACACATCAAAATTTAAAATATATGATTCTTTAGACCGAAGCCCAGTGACTACATGGTAGCATATTGCACTTTCACACCACAGGTCTGGGGTTTAAATACCAGGCTGGGTAAAGTCAACTCAACCTTTCATCCCTTCAGTCGATAAATGGGTATCAAGCTTGATTGGAAACTGAACACTGGGGGTTTCACAATAGACTGACCACTTGACTGAAACATCTGCAAATGCACCCCAGCACCTACGGTTGCGTAAACTGAGATAGGCACAGTAGACTTCGACTCTCATGGGCTGTCCCGCCACTGAGTTCAGGACCGACAACAGGATTTTTATCTCACACTACTTATAATTTATATAAACATAAATAGTATTATATATATAGTGGTTTAAGAAAAAAAATTTTTAATTTAAAAGCTGTTTAGATACAAATATTTATACTGCAATACAATTCTAAGCAAATAGATTTCGCAATATTGAATAACACATGAACTATATTACATAGACGAGTTATACTTTTATTGCACAATAAAGATGCACGAGGCTTATTGGCAATGAACCTCATAATTTTGAACCATGGTCAAGTGATGAGGACAACACCCAAGATTGCATTTCTCACTCCTAACATCTACAGGAGGATGTTTGAGCCTTGGCATATTTAATGTGCCTCAGCCCCTTCTGCACCTTGTGGCTCAAACTCATGACATGCCCCAGCCATAAGTCCGTGACCTTGACCACTAAGCAACTGCAACCACTATTGCATAGATGAATAACTTGCTTTTTAATACTTTAAATGCTAGTTTTTTTTAAAGAAATTTTTATATATTCAGAAATAGAGTTATCAACAAAATACTGATTGAAATATAAGATAACTGTCTTTCTCTCTCTCTCTCAGCAAGTTAAAATAAAAATTCATTAATTCATTTTGTTGGAATTAAAAGTTCCATCAAAAATAAAGCAAATGAAATACTGTCATTTTGTTAGAATTAAAATGTTCCAATAATATGACAATATTTCATTTACTTCAATTTCTATGTACATGAAAATTGAATGAAATTTAAAAGTTAAAATAAGAATATATAGAAATATAACTAATAGCAATTAAATTTAGAATCAAAGTAAAAAAAGGTTAATCCTTCCAGTAAAATATCCAGAACTGGATATAATACCTAAACTGGTTTTAAAAGTATTTCATTTTGGGAGGAAAAGAATACTGAAGTAAATTCTAAATGAAGTTCTTCACATGATACTCAATTTTTGTCTAATTATTTTTATTTACAATAACAATTGCAACACACAATTTAGATCAAATCAAAATTAAAACTGCATAGTTAAAATACAAAACAATAACATAAGAAAATGACAATTTATTTGAGAAATAACCAATACAAAATATTATAATCATCAGTTAACATAGATAAATACACCTTACTTAAAACAATCAGAAGTTTTCAAACAAATATTAATATTTTTCTGTTAAAACCATAACACTTTATGCTAGACATTACTAGATTGATTAGTTTTCTTTCATAGCAATAATTATTTTAAATGCTTTGTTATCTCATCCTAATATTAAAACCAGTTCTTACAATGAAATTGTACAAATAAGCTCTACTGGATAGAAATTTTCTGCAAGTTTTTTTATCAAAGATAAAATGAAGCAATAAATTAAAGCGTGGTATGCCTTAACAAAGGAAGTACCAAATATATTTTAAACTGAAAAGAATAATTTGTCACTTTAATGTAGAATTATAAACAAATATATATACAATAAAACACTTATCAATATCAACATTGAATAATCAACTAAAAAATAACAAGCTAAATTTTAAAATAAAAAATAATTTATAAATATCACAGCAAATTTTATAAGCAAATCTAAAACATGTAAAAATTTTACAATCCCATGTTTGATAAGTATACATTTATCTATAAAACAAATACAACAGCACTATGAGAAAAAATTACCGATTACAGTTTTTACCACATGAAATGTATTAATTTGCCAAATTTTCATGAAATAAAAATACTGCATGCAAATTTGTATAATTAAAGTATTACTTTTACCACATGAAGTAGTTTTGATGGTTTAAAAATAAATAGAAATGGATGATTAAATTATATAATAAATGAAATTCATGCTTAACCCTCTTGCTATGCATCCCACGATTTCCAAGGGCAACATAGATGCAGGAAAATTTGCACAACCTGTGATTTCCGCGGGTATGCATTTTTTTCCCGATTATTTAGCTATGCAACCAGTGCTGTTCCTTGTTCGTATTTTTATGATCTCTAATTCTATGTTTTATAATAAAAACTCTTTTACAAAAATTTTTTTGTATATTTATCTCTAAAATGCAGATTTAATATGTAGATTTGAAATATATAATAAAACAATACACAATTTTTGAACCTACTGTGATATAATAGCTATGCAGCAAGAGGGTTAATGAGAATAAATAAAATATAATGTAAAAATTCAGTTTAAATAGTATTGCAAGGAATTATAATACAACTTAGGGCTAGTACATACAATCAATTCTTCTTTGACTAAACTGTTAAGTTGGTTCCTTTTGTATTAGCATCACTACAGCAAAATTTGTGCCACCTGAATTGCACCATGATATCAAAACAAAAAGTTAAGTTTAACACCCTCTCCCTGTGGTGTGTGTGCAGAAGTGTACATTACGCCACTGTGTAAATGCTAATTTGTGATTCAAGAGTATGGTCTTATAAAAAAAATTCATAATAATACTCACAATATATTGAAAAAAAAAAAAAAAACATGCTTAATAGGAAGAGTTTGAGCACAATTAATATTTATAATCAGGGCAAAACTTTTGGCTCACCAAATATATATTTATAATATCCTGAATTTACACAATTAAATTAAAAAAAACTTATAGAAATCCTACAAAAGTATAAGAAATATGGAAATTTGAAACTAAAAAAAAATGTTTAACATTTAAATGAAATAATTTCTTACCATGCATGCACAAATATAACCATATTTTCTCTCAGAAATTTGTAATGTTTAGATACAGTGCAACTTACAAAATATTCAACTGAATATCATGAACATTTTGAATTATATTAAAAGAGATAGCTAAATTTCTATTACTCTGAAATTAGCTAGATGATAAGTTTTTCCAGTGTTATTTTTAATCATAAATCTTAAAATAATTGAATTACATAAAATTTACCAACATGCTACTTATTTTAATTAATTTACATTACATAAAACATATACTATGCAAATACTTATTATAATTAATTTACATTACATAAAAATTGTAATTAATTAAAAATCTGAATTTTATAGAAAATACTGCCATATAAATAGAATTTTTTCAAGTTCAAATGGATAACAAATATACAAGTTTTAGTTTATTATGATTCTTTAAATAAAAAGCGAAGAACAATTCTATGTTTGACATGATAGTAAGTAATTATATTGCACCTTAAGTTAAAAAATGTCAAGCATGTAAAAAGTCTGTTCTTTCTTTCTTTATTGCTTATTTAAATCCATTAACTATCAAGCAACTAATAATAAATCCATGATTTTAAAAGATATAAGTTTTGAAAATCCTTTAGTTATTGCAAATACCAAATAGTTTCATATAACAATTAGGAACTTTCACTCTCAGTTTCACTTTCATCAGTTCCATCAATAAATTCTTCTGAAGATAAACCAAACAACTTTTGTCGTTCTGCAGCTAGAGATGCAATAGAAGCAGTAAAAGAATTATTTGAAGGCACAAAGCAAAATGAAGCAGAATCTCTAACATCATCCTCAATACAGTCATCTTTATCATTCATTTCTTCATCGGATGTCAAGCTTGATTTTAAGACTGGATCTTCAGTTATATCTTTGGCGAGATTTACAGTTTCTTCAGATTCATTGCTGATACAATCAAGATTTGCCTCATTCAACTTTTTGGCTAATGCTATTTGCTCTCTACTTCGGTGTTCGTCAGCTTTAACAACAAGAACATTTTTTAATTCTTTTAGAAGACGGGATGCCATTTCTGTATTCTTTTTCACTTCTTCTTGGTAAAATTCATTTTCCTGTTTATTTGTTCCCTTTACAGCATTTGTTATAGTATCTTCAAAAACTTCATCAGTTATTTCTCTTTCAATGTCACATTTTTCAAGAACAGGTTGCACACCTTGATTTTTTTCTTCATTAAATACAGGTATAGTAGATTGTACTTCCAATTTCTGTTTAGAATTTACAAAAGTGTTGAGAACTTTGTCTAATTCATTAAAATCATCATCAATGTTAGATACTTGTGATTTAATCAAACCAAGATAGTACTGAATTTCTTTTATATATTTTTGAGGGTCAATGCACTTTTCAAAATTAAGACACTTTTCCATTTCTATAGAGCTTAAAAGGGATGATTTCAATCTCAAGTTGATGTTATGGGCAATAATTTCTAAGGCAGAAGTGACTGTTTTAGGTTCAGTAGGATAACTTTTTCGTTTGTTGTCTAAGTAAGTAGTTTCGATACAGAGATAGAATTCATAAGTGTTTTCAACATTTTTACTAAGGGCAAGCATTTCTTTTGATAAAGTATCCACAGTTGATTGTAAATTACGAGCATAACCAACATGTTTCCAATGTTTAGGACTATTGTCAATAACAATAGTTGCAAAAACAAAGTACTTGAAAAATTCAGATACTTGCATTTCCATTAAATGATACATAGTCTTAAGAGATGATATTGAAAAATTATCAGTTATTTCCATAAGCTCGTTAGAGTTCAGATCATAATTTAACAGACCTCCAAATTCTTCCATTTTTAATGCAGCCAAACAAACAGGAAAATCACAACCTGGATCAAAGGGAATTTTGTTTAAAATAACTGTAGTTCTATATCTGTACTTTTTGAAAACATCTTTCATCCAAGAAAACAGATGTTTACGGAATGTAGAGTATTGTCTGTAACACGAATTAACAGGTAGAGCAGAAGACAATTCAATGCGTTCTGCAGCACCAGTAACAGAAGCAGTTGTAAAGCCCCTAGCAATTAATTCTACTTCTTGTATCAACTTTATACTTTTTTTACACAATGAAAAAATTTTTGAAGTATATTCTAATAGGAAATGTACATAGTAGCATACTGCAAAATGTGTAAATATTATGCAACAAATCGTCAGCCAGATGAATCCACATATATAAAAATTTAAAAAAAGCACATCCATAAGTAAAGAATACTCTGAATAAAAAAGAATGTACAGAAAAAGTATAATTATAAAAAGAAGCATCAAAGGTACGTATTTCAGATGCATGATCACAATATCTGATAATTTTTTCTTTCTAATTCTTTTCGATTCCGATTTGAAAGTCACTAAAAATTCTTCATCTTCTTGACTTAGAAGCTTAAATTTCTGAACAATATTCAAAGATTTATGAAAACACGAGAATTCTAACAAAAGGTAAATAGATAGCGCTACAATTGGTGATAAAGCACGTAAATTTATTTTGAAGGCCCATTGAAAAAGCGATTTTAAAGAAAACTTATCAGAACTTGAATTTTCTGATTTCTCTTTTTCTATAGGCTGTAAAGTTTTGGTATTCTCAGTTTGTTTAGAAAAACATTCTTCGTACACACTAGAATTTTTAAAACATTCCAGGCCTTTTACATAACAATCCAGAGGTGAATTGGGAAGAATGACATCTTCATCAAAATCAGTATCTTCTTCACAATCCATAATTATTTGAGAAAATATTTTAGCAAAAATGTTTAAAGCACGATAAATCTTAAATTTTAAGCTAACCGCATGAAAAAGTTTGTTTTTGAAACTGTAGTGGTCACAGTTAAAGAAAACGTTTCTTCTATTAGCGATAATATTCATTTGATTCGTACTAGTTTTTGTTATCTCTGGAACGTTTTTGGAGACGAATCTTGAGACAAACCGATCGTAAAAATTAATCTAAAAGTCAAAAGAATGAGAAGATATTCTCTTGAAGAAAAGTCTATAATGGATAGTCCCCCCGAATTGATTAGTACAGTATTAGAATACATTGGTCTATGCTGAATCATGATTAAAAGGCAAAGAAGAAATTTAAGTTCTTTTTTCTAACAGTCCCATCATGTCAGGGGAAGACTTGAAACCAAGCTGAATTGATTTGTAACAGCCACCATAATTCATTTGAAGACTGTGATTTTATATTTTTGATCTAAGGAAACAAAAATACAATAATAGAGAGAAGAAATCATAAATATTAGAGTTAAAACTTTTCTCCCTGTTACTAGAAGTCGAAACGCAAACCACAATAATAAAATATTATCTTCTCATTTTCCATTTATCAGAGATTGGGGGTCAAAGAAAAATGTATTGATTTGTAAAAATCGTATAAAAAATGTAGCCTTTACAGGTTTCGTAGGATATGGAACTACAAAGGCTATTATTCCCGACGCAGCTGAGGTGAGATCCAGATGTACAGTAAACAGATGACGTTACAGCAAGTGATAGTAAATTTTGCTTGTTTTAATAATTTATATGATACTGGTTTTTATTAGTGCTGACTTCCTAAAATATAAAGAATTTTTATGATGTTTGATCTTTTTATTGCATGTAATTTAAGTAGTTACTTTTTTAGAATTTTATGAAATTATTTAACACTTACATCTGGTTTTTGACATGATTCTCGCTTGGAAGTTGAAATTGATCTCTTTTGAAGCCTATTTTCTATAAATTTAGCTCTTGATGACCAAGTATTTGAGCGCTCAAGATTTGCTAACGAAGCTGAAAAAAATTAAAATCAATCATTAAATATTTCCAAATATAAGAGATTTATTACGATTTTATACACAAATATTAAAAGCAAGCTTCAGAAAGTTAAAGCTTCCTTATTAAAACACAACAGTCTTTTTTACTAACATTTTCTTCAAAACGGTGTTCTAAGACAGGGCGTGACTAAAACAACTGATCAGTCGACTATATTAACGTCGCACTATAAAGTAACACGAGGGCTATTGGCGACGGACCTCGTAAAAATGAACCTAGGTCAAGTGACGACGACGACACCTAAGCTGACTCCCTCTCCAAATAACCACACCACGCTAACAGGAGGACTTTGAGCCTCGATAGATTTAATGGCATAGGCCCCCTCTGTTAGCTGGATTTTCAGTGACACCATGAATCAAATCCGCGACCATAACCACTAAGCTACAGCGGCCACATTTTGTTGCTGAAAATTACGCGCGAAATTTATTTGAGCATTTGACTTTTAATAAGTACTGTAGAATCTATTTTCAATGATCTCTGAAGGTAAAATAATTTTTTTTATTTGTTTTATAGTCAAAATTTCCGGTGCATGATACGGAAAAAAAAGATATCGTCAATGGAATCTTCACTCATAGCTTGCCAAAACTGATATCACTATTAATAGCCTTAAGACAACTGAATTATGTTAAAAATAGCTTTTCGTAACAAAGGTCCATCTTTTCCGCTTACAAAACTGATTTCTCATAAAACTGATCAAAATTTCAAATTTTGTAAAGTTCTGCCAAAAAGTTTCGAAATTATATGGAAGTTTATGAATGTTCTTCTAAAGTTAGACGAGCCTCTCAAACACACACATTTGCTGATGCTAAACTTTCTACTGAACATTTTACAGATTTTATTTACAACAAACCATGTGGACAATTTAAATAATTCGAAAGACAATTTTTATAAAATTCTAAATACTATTATGAAGACAATCCACTTTTTCGTAGAGAGATAAAATAAGTGAAATGTAACAAATGATGGGAGGCCGAGGCTTGGTCCGTCCCTGAGATACAATTTTAATTTTGCATCTGCCCTGTTTACAGGAAACAGGGATTAGTAAAGAAGTGAGTGCGTTCCCAGTTCATTGCACTCTCTGATTGGCAAGGTTGCATTCTTACGCGGACTGTGAGTTTGCCGTTGGGCAAATCAGAGTGGTGTATTGGGACAGTAATAAATTCACAGTGCATTATTTCGGAAGTAATGCGATCAGCTTTAAAAGCACTTGCACGCCATTTCTCGGGGCTTTTTTCCTTTCCTTAGATTACTTGCCAGCACCACTCCGCCCTCCCAGATTTCTTAATACCGTCCTCCTTTCACTCAGATAAGTACCGTTTTTACTTTGTTTTAGAATGTTAGTTTTCAGTATGCCGTTATATTCTAAATACAATTGTGTTACCACTATACGATCAGACTTTAATTTTAGTTGAGTCATTTACTCCGGTTGTAATCCCGTGATCTGTAGGAACTTCGGATCACAAAACAAAAATTTTAATTATTTAAATTTCCTTGAGCATAAAACCCTTAAATTCAAAATTTCATCAGAAATCTGTGATAGTTCTGATAATACTCAAAACTGAAATTAAAATACCTAGCTAGGGTGTTAATTAATAATTAACTAATTTACTGATCCTTATCTATATTCGTATCATGAAGCCCAATGGCTGAGTGGTAGTGTATCGCACTTCCACGCCACAGGTCCAGGGTTCCAATCCCGAGCTGGGTAAGATCGACTGAGTCGTTCATCCTTTCAGTGGGTCGATAAATGAGTACAAAGCTTTCTTGGGAACCGAACGGTGGGGGTTTCGCGTCAGACTAACCTCCTGACCGGAACATCTGCACATGTACTCCAGCGCCTAAGGTCACGTAAACTGAGATAGGCACAGTAGGCCTTGGCTCTCAAAGACTGTTACGGCACTGAGTTTAGTTTTATACTGCTGGAGTGAGAAAGTGAATATTTACGTCACACTGTTCAGCTGGACGAGGGCTTTTGGCAACGGACCTCACATAATTTTGAACCATTGTCAAGTGACGAGGAAGACACCTAAGCTGGCACCCCTTCCCTAGATACCACACTACACCAACGGGATGACGTTTGAGCTCTCGACAGATTTAAAGTGCATTACTCCCCTACACGGCGGCTCGAACTCGTGATAAGTTAGCTACGATACGATACCTTGATCACTAGGCTACCGCGACCACTTTATACTGCTGGAAGGAGCATCACAAATTAATAAATTAAGAGTGTGACAGACAAGGCACATACATTATTTGATGACTTAAAGCAGGGGTACTCAAACATTTATTCCCGCTGGGCCACATACATATGAGAGATAATTCACGCCGACCACACCATGAGAACAATGGAGGGAAAACCCGGGGTGGGGTCAACCCAAATGACCTTGCGGGCCACATGGCTTGGCCCTTATGGACTGTTGCGCAACTGAGTTCAGTTCAGTATTCGTTTCATACGACGTTCGGAATTTTAAAAAATATTTGTTCAATATTTTTGTTTTTAGAATTAAAAAAAATATCTATCGTTTGGTGCAAAATTCTTCAAAAATTATTCAGTTGGATGTTTTTTAAAGTCAGAAGTTAATGAAACCCATTTAATTTTGTAGGGGCATTTTTTAAGCCTTTATAATTCATATATTTACAAATAAATTTTATGAAATTTGGTCTAACTTTAAGATAAGAAATCAAGTGTTCGGAAAATAAAATAATATTCTATAACGAAAAATTGTTTTTGGAAAAAATTAACACTATTTTCATTAAGTTTATTTATTCATTAATATCATAATTTAGTTCCCTTTTATGATATTAAGAGAGAGAATCGCCCCCCTTTTTTTTTGAAGATCATACTTTTATACTTTTAAAACCTACCACGTGTAAGTTGGAGGGGTTTGTTGTGTAATCAGTAACCATCATTATTCTACGCAACAATTTCAATTTAAATTGGAGGGAGAGGGGAAGATACACACTTCATACAATTAAAATAACTTTTCTCAATGGTATTGACATTTTTTAGCTTTCTCCAAAATAGGAACTTTTCTGTTATACGTTATGTCTCAGCAAAAATCGTGCACTGAAGGCACTTATCTGGAATCTTCAGCCTTCATTATTATTTTCATAGCATTTTTCCCTCGCGCAATCATTTGACGAATGAAATTTATTGATTGTATTGCGTGACTGCCATGAATATTGCGATTGGATAACGAATACTTTAAATAAATATTTGAAAATAGCTTTATATTTATTTATTTTACTGATTTCGCAGCCGTTTGAAGTATTTCGAATGAGTATTGATCTTTATTTTGAAATGAATGGTATTTACAAACTATTTTCGTGTGTATTCATTATATGAAGCTTATCTAAGCAGAATTTAGTATTTTTCAATCGATTTTCTTCACTAACATTGCATATAAAATATATTTAAGGAAAAAAGAATTAGAGTTTAAGTAACTTAGTAACTCTTTTAGTTTATAAGAGAACATTATATTACATTTTCCAAACTTTACTTGCTAAGTGGTTCGCTAAATTACATTAAGAAATAAGAGTTAATTGTGAGAGAGTGATCAGAGTAATCAGTGAGTGAGTGAGCTTCTCGTGGGTAGCCTAGTGGTTAGAGCATCGGACTCCAGACAGGAAGGCCTGGGTTCGATGCCCGATGCCACCAAGTACCCTCCGACTACACACGGAGTATGTGCTCGTTAAATAAGTGGGTCTGAAAGTCTTGTGGGCGGTTGCAGCTGAAACTACGAGTGCAGGGGGCTGGAGAATATTCCCCTCTCCTCCAGTTCCATGCCTAAATTGGGGAGTTGGAGATCGGTGGTGTCACCATCTATCGTAAAGAAGTCCAACCTGTCTCACAGGCTCTGGCAACATTCGTTCCTTCCCTTCGGGAATTTCACCGAGCTAAATCGTACTGTCACCTGTATGGTGCTCAAGCCTAAGGCCAACGACAGGCGTACATCTAGCCCCTCGCCATGATGAATTTCGTGGGCCTCATCAGACAGGTAGTATTAGAAACAAGAACAAACAGCCACTCGAGGGCATTTGGCGACGGACCTCGTAATTTTGAACCACGGTCAAGTGACAAGTACGACACCTGAGCTGGCACTCCCTCTCCTAACTAGGGAGGACGTTTGAGCTCTCAAATTTAAAGTGCATTTCTCCCCTACACGGTGGGTCTTTAGTGGTATTGGGCTCGAACTCGTGACATGCCAGCCACGATCCGATACCTTGACAACTAGGCTACCCCGTGGCCACATGAATGAGATGGAAAAATAATCGGTCAAATCTAATTGAAGAATGCTTTATTTTTGTGTACTATACAGTTACAAAAAATACATTTGGCAGCTCTCGCGCGCCGCTCTCTTGCTGTGAGAAATAAAAAAGCTGAAAGTTACAAAAGATGCATAACAATACCACAATAGGTAACAACGAGAGATTTACAAATGCACTCACAGCACATATATGCCTACCCGGTGGCGTAACGGAGAATATTAGCCTCCCCCCTTGCAAAGTCAGGTTTTGGGCTACAAATCGGATCTTCCGTACTTGGCATCACTAATGGCTTTGGCAATCCCCGCGGTGCGGGGGGGGGGGTGTTAGTTACGCCACTGTGTTCACCTTACAAAAAGAATAAATGATTCCAGAGCTTCCGGCTCTCGAAATAGTTCTCAAAATAAACTAGCGGTCAACTTTGAAAGAAATGGATGTAAGGGGAGCTCTGTAAATCTCTTTTATAAGTCAGAAAAGATCTTTTTCAAAAAGATAGTTGACGGAAAAGTATGGTTTAGAAAGAGGAAAATAAAGGGGAAAAATCACATAAGATTACAATTTTGTTTAAAATGAAATGTTATGATATTTGAAATATTTTAAAAAGTTTTGAATGAAATCAAATAACCGATGATTAAATCAAGGTTTAGAATCAGTAATTTAATGTCTTTAATAGCTAACGCATTATTATAATTTGAAATGAATGAATTTATATACATTTCTATACATTGTGCAACATAAAAAGAAAACTTTTAAATTATGAAATAGTAAATCTTTTTTAGCGATATTTATTCATATAATTCTTACTTGAAAAATTATATAATTTGTTATAAAAAATTACCAAGAAATATATAGGTCATATAAGAAGTTAAAAAAATAAGTTAAAGTACGCATTTATAAATGAAAAAAATGATGGCTTTGAAAATAAAGGAAAGGTAAATAAAAAAATCAGATTTCTGTATATATCTAAATATTATATTATTTATATTTAAATGTGGCATATTGTATAAACATTGGACAACATGAAAAGTTCTTCCGTCATATATCCAGGTACATCGAGTTCTGTTTTATCTTCCTCCCGTCAATGTTACTCTGATCTATAAATATAAATGAAAATCTTCCGTTCCATCTAGATTGTTAGATATAAGACAATTTTTTTTAAATGACTTTTGAATTGTGTGTCAGCTTTAGTTTCATACTGTGCTTTTTTTTCTTATCCACTGACACACTATTTCTAGACTTCAAAAGGTAATAGTATAGCACATGTACATTTCAGGGTTCTTCGTAAGAAAAGGTGCGCGTTATTTGGTGAATGTAACAAAAACTTAAAAATTGGCGGACATGTGGCGTGGAAGCGCGATACACTACCACTCAGCCACTGCGCTTTTATAACTGCAATAACTTGAACAAAATTTGACAGTTTTGCCAGCAAATATCATTCCTGTAAGTTTAGCGAAAAGTGTGATTTGTGTCCTTTATAAAAGTCACACACATTTGAAACATTTTAGTTCAGTTGGATTCGATTTTTTCTCAAAGTATCAAAATTAAAAATTGAAAACTCCTGAAAAGTAGGTTAAGTAAACTTTCTCTTAATTAAATTATTCAGTGGAATTCCGATTTTTATCGTGAACAATAAAAATAAATATTAAAAAAAAAAAATTATTGGAGTGATTCAGTTATCCCGCGTGACCACTAACGTTAGTATCGAGTGCGCGCCTGCTCACGGCAGTTCAGCAGTTTCCTTGATGTAACAGGAAGACACCTGGTGACGAACCTCGTAATTCTGAACCTCTGTCTAAAGGCCGTATCACACGTATATTTTTCATGTAATTTTTTCGTCCAATTTTTGGCCGAATCTGAGGGGGAAGGGTTGCCGTAAACAAAACGACACGCTCTGACGTCTGCCGCGCTCTATCTCCACATTGAAAAATTACTCGCCGATTTTTCTGCTTCGGAAAATGAACATCCAAAATTATTTCTTTCATTTCGCTTGCGCAATTGTTGATGGGCGTAAACTAAAAATAGAGCACCATTCTATTTAAAATATTATACGCCATTAAAATATTATACACCATTAAAATATACGGCATATCTGAAGTGTTAGACGAAACCGGAGCCGCCATCTCGTTTATGATGTAGGGCGCTGAAGAACCCCATTGGCTGGAATTTCAAGCAATTTTATTTGGAACAACTTTTTGAGCTCGCTAGCAAAAAATTGTTCTAAA